>PNEQ01105709.1:0-41843 GCA_003012365.1 Medauroidea extradentata | reverse complement strand
ACCTCCTCTTCGCCTGTCAGCCCGCCGCAGCAGTCCTCTTGTATCGCCAACACTGCTCCGCAGGTAGCCGCCTGCCGCCTCACAGTAGACTTTGACGTCACCAAGATGTCTTCAGCAGTCTCTCTCCACAGGCGTAGCACCTTCCTCTAGCACTTCCAATAGCGAACTCTCTCAAATGTGCCGATTATGTGCTTTTATACTAGCCCAGACAGTCGGTTATTCCCCGCATTACAGGGGTCTAAAAATATATATTTCATCATGTTTCGGATGTGCTAGTAGTCACGTCCGCCGCCCTCGAAGGGTTAAGACGCAGTTGGGACAGGTATCTATGGCGTAGGTTAGGCGGGTTTTCCACTATGAGCCACCCGGGCTTTGAGTCATCGGCCAGCCCTCAAGGTGTTACGAAACAGCCGCCGACCACTGGCCTCCAGGAACATGGCACGCAACAATATGTATGTATATATATATATATATATATATATATATATATATATATATATATATATATATATATATATATCTGTGTGTGTTTTACCTGTTATAATTTTTGCACAATTGCTTAAGCCCAGAAAGCCACAGTAAATGTTCGAAATGGTATCATCTTGCTCCCACACACAAACGCATACATCGGACCATGAACTATCACACCGTTTCAAATACTCCCACATGGCGTCGAACTGTTTCACAAGCGGCCATGATACAATTGCAAAGGAACGCTGGTAAAATGTCACGAACAGATTATTCACAAATGTAAACAGGTTTACATTTGGTAACATACCGCCATAGAGTACACAAATGAGTTGACACTTTCACCAATGCCATGGTCATAGTAGAACAGGCCTAGACACTCGCCTGGATATTTGACCTCCTTGTTGTTTGGCTGTAGTTCACCAAGTTACCGAGAATATTGTGTTTTATTGGCGCTGCTGTTAGGGCGGTCTAACTCAAACTCAGTCCACTTCCTCCCCACTAAGATAAACAATTTATCAAAACGTATTTTTAACAATTTATGAAATACTTCCTTCGTTCACAAATTTTAGAAAAGGCTCCAGCAAGCTTTGTTTACTTTATAAATTTAACAATGAAAAAAAAGTGGACGGAGTTTGAGTCCAACCGCCCGGAAAACAGAGCCAAAAAGTAAGACATTCTCGGTAACTTGACGAACTACAGCCAAACAACAAGGGGTCAAGCAAAATACATTGGTAGATAGGCGAGTTTCCAAACCTGTTCTTCTACGGCCGTGACCAATGCTAAGAGGTTAAACAATAGGGCATCTGCTATTGATAACATTATTCAATGTCTGTTTACAAAACTAATTACCTTGCTTCACATGGAACTTTAATTCTATTAATACCTCAAAAACTTATGGTTTTCGGATATAGCCTATGCATACGTGGACATTTTTTCTTGTTTTGGTGTAAGAAACCTACCCCCGAAGTTTATAAAAGTATTTCAGAAATCATCTGTAAACACCCCAAACGCATTTTGCTCAATACGACATACCCACAACGCTTTGCGTATAAATATTTCGGTCAGTGGGAAAATTCGAGGTTTGCGAGTAACATTTTTTTTTCTTAAACCAGTTCATTAAATTTCCATTAAAACCTATCGCGCAGGCCTATTTAGTACTACTACAGTGCTAAAAATAAAAAATTTCTGTAAATGAATGTTTAGTGATTTTGGAAGTTTCCTAAATTTATTTCATTGTTTCTTGAAGTGTAGCTGTTTTTTGAACTAGCAGTTTGTGGTTGAAAACAGCGGATATTTATTATATCCGTTCATAAACGCGAGCAGCTGAAACAATGAACAGAGACAAGCATGGCTTCCCTGTGTAACAGCAGCTGGTACAAACGAATTCAGCTACAGCGAGACAATATTGCAGGAGATCCTATTTTATTGTAACTAAATATGTGAATGTGTAATATATATATGACAGTTTTTTTTTGCTCCAAGGTTCTTTAATATTTATACAATTTTCCTTCGAAGTCACAAAATTTATTTTAATCAATGCTCCAATATACTATCAAAGCTGGAAAAAAAAAATATTGAAAATGTAATTTTTCTTGGGCCGGTAAGTAACGATCAATATGTCATATTTGGCATTCTTACATATTTATTTATTTTTAATATTTTAAGTTATTCTTAAATACCGAGTATTAAAATTTAATGTTGTAACAGTTTTCCTCTTTAAATTATTGCTTCTATCACACTCGGACATCTGCCATTTTATTAAAAGTTTCAAAATGTTACACAATTTACAAAATTGCAAAATATGCTGAAGAAATCAGTAATTCTCCATCAGCCCACTTGTTTACGACTTGCACGAAGATATTCAAAACTAAGTTAATAATGCTGGGATATTTATAGCTACGTATGCATATATGATATAATAAACTTAATTGTACGGCTTTTTATTACAAAATCATAATTGTATGATGCACATTATACTGCTGTTTTTAATCAATTTACTGTGACTACGACATTTCTCAGCGAACTGATGAATAATATTGCGATTATTTGTGTTAACTTATGTTATGTTCGATTTAATTTGTTGTCCTTATTAACTGTTTAAAAACCTTAATTAAGGCCCTGACCGACCCCCTCCTCATTTCCGAAGGAGTACGTCTACCAAGGTATTGTGTTGTTGCAGAGAACGGAAAATACCAAATAAACAAAAAACATTTATCCAAACCACTGCCCGAGCAATGTATGAGTGACGAGCTGATGAGGTGGTAAATTTTCTGAAGGAAAGGTAAGCACATGAACTCTAACAGGGCTACCAAATTTGTGCCATCAATCGCGGGTGAGCTGAAAGAAATCCGAGACCTGTCTATGCCTAGGACCTGAAACATGCAAGTTTTCATTTTGGTGCAAGCAAGGATTGTAACAAATATATTATTGTCACTTCTTCAATTGGCTCTTGACACAATTGACACATCTTGGTAGACGCTGTGGCCGGCGTGGTGTGAGTGTGTTGCAAGGTAAGCTGTATTTTGCGACGTCTGTACAAATCCATGAGTTACCTATCGCGGTAGAGCCACGGTTTTATGGCGAGTGAGTGAGAGAGAGATTTTGTTCAGCGCTCAACATCGAGGTCTTTAGCGCTGGTGAAGGGTGAGAAGAGGTGAGTATGGAGCAGCGCCGAAATGAAGGGGCGGTGGAAACGCGAGATCCCCGAGAAAACCCACCTACCAGCGGCATCGTCCGGCACGATTCCCACGTGCGAAAATCCGGGGACCGACCCCGCCGGAAATCGAACCCAGGTCATCTTGGTGGGAGGCGAATGGTCTGACCATTCTGCCACCGCGGCCCCACGATTTTATGGCGAAAATGTTTTTGCACGAGTTTGTTTTAGTGCCTTATGTACACACCTGTACCTCTGCTTCATGATTAGTGTTTGGATGTTTTAACTCTCGCTGCACTTAGGGTTCTACTGGCAGCTCATTGGCACAGACTAAATAGAAATACAGACGTGAAATGACGTGGCGGGTCATTTGATACGGGCGAACCTCGCTGCCTATTGGCTGCCTGAGGCTGTTGATACCAGCCATGTATATATTTGGCTCCTGCACGTTACGGCAGGTTTCCGATTGGCTTGACTGCCGGCTAGCAGAGCTGCCGCCTCACGTTGATTGGTGGTAGGCGTTTCCGCTGTGTTGCTGGCCAGGGAAGTCATTGGGTTTGTTGCCCTGCCCGCTATTCCACTTCTGTATTCCTAGATATTCTGCCACAGACGTATGCTGTTACAATTGCCTAGTTCTTATTGGTGAATTCAAATCAGAGACGTGTCTGAACAAAGACACGCTGCCAATTATCATTAACCAGAGTGGCGATATGCTTGTAAGGCATTGAAACAAAGTTATGTAAAAATATTTTCGCGACAAAATAGTAGCTCCACCTATCAATAGGGAAAGGAATATTTCGCAAGTACAACGCCATGTGTGTTATAGTCCATTGTCCTATTTCTACACAAGCCCCGGTCATTTGTCCATTAGCTGCTACTCACTGGAACAAAAGATAATGAACGAATTGACGGGATCCAGTATGATTAGGACAGTGGATTCTAGCGGGTCGGTCGTTGAACTGGTGAATCATTTCTTTCCCCATCTATCGGTATTGGCGAGGCATAGGTGTTATGCCATTTGTAATTGGTAGAGCCACGATTTTATGGCGAAAAGATTTTTCCAACATTTGGTTTTCATTCCTTACGTTCACATCTGCAACTTTGTTTCATGGTCAGTGATTGGACGTTTTAACTGTCACTAGAGACCGGAATAATTCGCAGGTTCACTGACCCGTAGGCTAGCCTCCAAGAATATATGTGCATTCAAGCAGACAACAGTTGTTCGTTGGTTGCTCGCGGACACAGTGAAATGGGCTAGCAATTAGTTACATTTTTATTATTGGCTCATCGACTTCAATTCGGTGTCAAATAAGTCAACGGCCAATTGTGAAAGTAGAACGATCTTACAGTTGCTGGAATTGTAGCTTGTACCTGAAAGAAAACGCGAATTTTTCAAGTCTCTAACTGTCACACGTCTTGATGTTCTACTGACAAATCACAGACGTATTACGTCACAATAGCCTCATTGTTATTGGTGCAGTCAATTGAGGGACTTGTCTGAGCAAAGACACGCTGCCAACAGCCGTGAAGCAGAGCTGCCGAGGGGCACGCGAGACACTGAAACAAAATGTTGCAAAAAATATTTTCGCGACAAAACCGTGGCTCTACTAATAGGCCATTCTCAAATTTGTACAGACGTCGTCAAGCACAGCATCCCTTGAAACACACCCACGTCACACAACTGGCTGAGGCCATTATACAATAATAAGTTACCAGCATAACTGATAAGCCAACTTTCCTCAAAGTGGGTGCAAATTAACCCTGAAAGTTAAAATCTTTTACGTAATCAACGAATATTAAATTATACCTTGTATTGATTTAGACGTATGATACATAATATGTAGCCTAATAAAGATAAGTCAGCTTGCTAAGTAATACGTGAGTAACAAGTTTTGTACATTGAGGAAGAAATAGCCGCCGTTTTCAAAAATAAAATACATATGGATTAACGAAATATACAACAGTCAAGTCACCTTTGTATGCAGTATTATGTGTACCAAGTTTGATGAAATTCAGAAAAAAAAATCCTAAAATTGGCATTGCAATGCTTAACACATAAAGACGGCCATAACTGTGAAAATATGAAGGCAGTATGAACGACATGTAGCCTACAGTATTTGAGTCAGCTTTTTATCTAGTATATGTGTACCAAGTTTGGTGACGTTCTGGAAAATATTTTATAATATTTGTGAGACTGTGCTAAAAATATAAAAATTGCCACTATTTTAAAAACAAGATGAACAAAATTCACGGTATTCAACTCAGGTTTGTATATAGAATATGTGTACCAAGTTTTGTGAAGTTCTGGAAAATTTTTTCTAAGATATACGTTGCTATGCTAAAAATATTAAAATGGCCGCCACTTTGTAAACATGCATGCAGTGTGAACGAAATACACAAAATTCAAGTCAACTATGTATGTACGAAGTTTGATGAAATTCTAAAGTACGGTTCCTTACATATCTAGTGCAATCTAAAAATGTTAAAATGGCCACCATTTTGAAAATAATAACATGACGTAAGCGAAATATATAAACGTCAAGCCAGATTTCAAAGTACGATACGTGTACAAAGATTGATGAAATTTAGTCTACTGGTTCAAACGTTTTTAGGGACAGGCACACTGACAGAAAGGTGATCCCATAAGCCAATTTTTTCCTCCGGAAAGTAGGCTGAAAGCATGTGATATGATTGTGTCAACGAGCAGTTGATGAATATATGTTGTTTGCTAGAATACGGAGGTATTGTAGGAGACTAGCTTACGGGTCAGCAAACTCGAGAATGTGTCCGGTCTTCTATCTATGTCACCGTCTCTAATTACATTGCTGTCAAATTACCTTACCTTACTTACTTCTACCTATGCCTAGGAACGCTTGATTTCCGCGAGAAGATTTTTGCACCACTTTTTCCTTCAATGCAGCTCTGCTTTGAGTTAAATGATTGGACGTTTTTAACTCTCAGCATCTTGGGGTTCTATCTACTAGTCAGGGACGGATACAGGGTGGGCAGATTGCCCCGGGCGGTCGGGTTAGAGGAAGCTCTGGTGGTGCCAAAAATTTTTACTTGGGAATGAAATGTAAGTGAGGTTAAAATATTTAGACTTTTACTAGTTTTGTATGTATATATTTTTATTAACCTTGAACAACTTGTAATTTTATAAATATAGTATTTATTATTAGAATGCACACTTAATACACTGCTAATGGTAGCTAGTTAAGGACAGGTTTTATGTGTTTCTACTAAAATTTTATACTGATATTTACGCGAGTGCAGAACAACGTATGCAAGATACGTTTATTACTGTTGGGTTGACTGGACTGATGGAAAAAGGAGAGTGAAAGGTAGTGGGAGAGCAAATCACAATTCTTGTCCCTTGCGAAGGAAAGCCTAGATCCGTTGCTACCAGTAATCACGTATGTGTTGTGTCGCAGTTACATTGTACTAATTTGTACAGTCAAATAAGTTACGCATGTAAACAAATACATTCTGCAAATAACCACGAAGCTTAGCTGCAGATGTGCACACAAAGCGTTGAAACATACAGGTGTGTAAATATTTTCGCGAAAATCAGGTGTCGTTGACCTGTGCCACATAGTAAAGGTTTTCTCTTGTCTACTTATTTCAGACAATGCCGAAATTTTCTCGATGTGCAGTTAACGCCAGAAAGGTCACAAAGGGGTGGAAGGTTGGAACTGGAAGGGTTGGGTAAGGGCGGAAGCTTCAATGGTATCCCCTTCCGAGCGATTACTCGTGCATGAAGCGCAACCTCTCTCTACCTACCCCGCTTCTGTACCCTGCGACTCGCTCTGCAGGCCGGCGGATCAACGTTAGCTGGTAATATAACGGGTAAAAACAACCCTCCTCACCGCCCCTCTTAACCCCATCACATCCGTGCACTCCTGGAATACCACGTGCCGTGTTTGAACAGAGCTGGGTGAGCGGTAAATTAGGACCCATGCATGGCACATAGGGGTGAGTAGCGGGAGAATGAGGGTAGTGGAAATGGCAAGACCTGGCATGCACGATGCATGGAGAGCAGGTTCACCTTCCAACAACCCCTTTCCTCCCTCAAACTCCTCCCTATTCACCTTCATCAACTCATTCTTCCACACGCGGTCAATCGCTGACGAAAATTCTGTCCCTGCGACTAAAGGCGCACCATAATTTTAATTTACGGCCTTTTGAAATCAACCTTTAAAAACCTTCACAGTCTTTTAACCACGCTTTTAATTTCAGTTTATTATTTTTTTAAACGCTACCTGAAGTTTTCCAGTTCACAGCGAATAGAGGGTGAAAGAACCGCGAGGAGAGGTTTGGTAGAAGGCAAGTGATTCATAAACGTCATTTTACTAGTTACTTTTCAAAATTAAATAAGCATTACCTCACCTCCGAGAATTATTTATTTCCAACACGAACTGACGCTACCAAGACGTTTTCTTAAGTCAATATTTGCGCTTATACCGTACCTCCGTATAAATATATGTTCAGGGAATACTTTTTTTTCGGGCGAGATATAAAACTATATTCTGTGAACGCCATGATTAACTGAAGACATATCGTACGTTATTAAGGTGGCCGCATAGCACGCGCTTTCAATACGTTGCAGTGTCAGTGTGTTTGTAAACACGTTTAATTTACAAGTCTCTTCCACACTTGCCCACTCTGCCAATGTACGGAAAGGAAATACACTTCAAACGATGACGCAAGGGTAGTTAAATTAGAAAAATTATTTCGGAACCCTTCAAAGTGACTAAAAACATAATTTTCAACATTCGTGTGAAACCACTCTAGAAACATGCAACGTACTTTGTATAAAACTTCCCACCAATAAAACAATGGGGTCACTACTGAAAGTGTCAGTCAGGCACATGCGAGTGATATACGATACCTAGAGATGAAGGTTTATCGCGGGAAAACGTGACCGCTTGCTGGGTTTCAACACACGTTCAGCTTTTTAGATTATTATTGGATTTCTTTTGTACGTGGAGCTGTTGCCCTATTTCACTGAGCCAATAAGATCCCAGTTCTTGTAATATTTTATGCCTGTTGTTGGCCTGTAGGCAACTATAGAGCGTCAGACGTGTATCACCCAATCACACTTGCTGCAAGAAACTACAGCGGTTTCAAGGTTATGTTGGCACAAAACATTTTCGCGATATACCATCATCCCTAATGATACCACGGCACGCCATTCCAGTGTCTTGCACTAAATGTGATAGCACCAGATGAGTCGGTCAAACATCGCCCTTAGCGCCTTGCCTCACTCGCACAAACACACGGCCAGTAGGCGGGTGTCTTGTGATGGAACAATATCGTGAGGAATTGCTAAAACTTTCATTTTAAATCTTTGGCGCTCAGTTTATTTAAGACAAAAGTGAGAAGAACTTCCTGACATCTGTAGTTCAGTCCTTCGGCTTTTGACATGTGAAATAATGTACTGTTACAAATATAATTTGCGAGCTACTGGGATACAACGAGCGCAGTGCCTGGAAGCGCATGCGCGTGGGCACAAGGACAACTGATGCTCGCCTACCACTTAGCCAAATCGTCTTTAAGGGGCCCGCCTCGTTGCCATAAAATCACACTGCAGCGTGTTTGAAAAAAAACAGTTTTACACCGAAACTAATACACGTCTGTTCACGCCGTTTGTCTATGAAAAGAACACACACTTCAGATGACTGCCCTTAAGTACTTTCAAGACAACACATGTATTATAAATCCCCTTTTAGGGCACGTCAAAACGGGTTAAAACGGGGTTTTCAGGCTGCTATAGCGGAAAATATACTAGCCGAATACATGTGAAACCACTTAAGGGTAGTGCATTGGACTTTAGTAAAGTGATTTCGTAAATAAAACAATAGGGTCACCACTTAAAGTCCCATAGGAAATTTGTTTTTTCGCGAAGACTTCACGCCTTAAGCGTAGAGGCGACGCACCGTTGTACGGCCCATACGACGTCGCCCTTAGCACCATACCTCACTCACACAAACACATGTGCCACAAGGCAGGCCCCTTAAGCACAAGATAGTAAACTCTGGTGTCTGTCTTCTCGAACACTTATCTTAACGTGAAAATATTGTAAAACTATTTGCTTCTTTTTTATTTTCCCCAATCAATAGACGGTGATAAATAATTTCCTCAGAAACAATAATGTTATCTTCAGCCACACGTCGTATATTTATCTACGCTATTGAACCATACAAAGGAACTTTCACTTTTATAATACGAATGATGTAACAATTCATCACGCTTGTAGGAGGATGCAAGTGATGTTAATTTTTTAATCAATTAAATGTCATACTATTGCTCAACCTAAAGTTGTTTCTTTTAGGGTGGCATATTTAGATTTTTTTAACCTTATGGACGAGGAGCAGGGCAGTAGTGGTTTAAGGCCATGATCTTTCATTTATTTTAAACAATTGCAAACAACTAGAATATTTTTAACAAAATGCTGTGAAAAAATTTGAGATTGTGTACAGTCATACGATACAAAATTTTTGCCAGAGCATTTTTTTAAAATAATGTACCGTTTGCTTGTAAAATGAAATATTTTGCTTAAGTTTGGCTTATTTTGGCAACAAAATATGTGTTTTTTCAAGGGGAAAAATCTAAAAATCCGTTCGGTGTATTGCAACAGAAAAATTCAGATACGCGCAATGATATATAAGTATTAAAACTGCCAGACCAAATTTTTGATACTTGTATTAATTTGTGTTTAAAAAATGTTTTCGTTACCACTGTAAAATTAAAGAGCGAGGCCTTAATGATATGTTGGTGCACAATTCCAGCATAGCGTACCACGCTTCGCAGTCCTGCATTATTTACACTGTCCAGCTATATTGACACTGCACTTTTCTATTTCATATAGCTGATATTTCTTGCCAAATCAGTCACACACGATATAGCTTGAACGACTGTAACTTCGTTTCACTTTCGCCATTGTTTCTTGACTTTTTTTTTTTTTTTTTTTTTTTTTGCTACCGGTGAAATTTTCAAAACTAACTTTTGTCAATCATGTCATATAATACATTGATACACTGACTTACAGTTCCTGTAATTTTGAATACATTATTTTATTACTTTTTTTTATTTTTGCTACACCGCAATGGCCATTTTGTGACTTACGAGGGATTATGCAAAACTATTGGGCGAAATTATTTAATTTGCGAAAATGGCGTGTTACCTAATGTTCAAAAGTTTAACAGTGTTTGGCACAAATATAAAAAAAAAAATTAAATTTTATGGGTCCAACGCCCTTTAACGCGCACATCTGCAGCTTTCCTTCATGACTATTGGCAGTGTGTCTGTTCAGACACGACTCTAATTTCACTGCACCAATAACAGTAAGGTTATTTTGACATTATACTGTTACAAAGTTTAGCCGGGAAGAAGAAGATAAATATGCTAGAGATAAACGGTAACAGGATTTATTAGTTAAAGAAGATACAAAGAGATGACAATAATACAGAATAAGAGGTGAGCGGAAGAGTTAGAATAAGGTGGGACAGGAGACTCATTGCTCGTACCACCGTTGAAGTTAGAGAAAAGTCCTTTACCGTCTGTGCTCGGTGTAAGTCAAATCCTAGAATATATCTCTCATGGAGAACAATCTAATGTAATATATTTAGTTTTGATTCCAATCACTAAACGAATACGTAAAGACGTACGAAATTCTGTCAGTAGACTAGACGGCAATAGCAGTTTTAAATTATCTAGATGTCATAAATCAATGTCGTTGCCAGTAGCAAATATCGCTGCAGCTGATGGTTCATCGCGAGAAAACTTGACTGTTTGCTAGGTTTCAACGTACGTTCAACTTACCAAAAGCTCACTGGCTTTTCCTTGTACGTGGAGCTGTTACCCTATTCGACTGAGCCAATGAGATTCCCGGTATTGTAATATGTATTTGGTAAGTTTGATCGGTCTGAAAACAACTACGTTGTGACCGACGTATATAACCCAATCATTAGAGACACTGGAAAATCGCGGGAATAGTTGATTGTTTGCAAGGCTCCAACGGGAAGTATATAACACTGAATGTTTAGTATCTATATTGGATATCGTTTATTTGAAGCATTGTTTCTCTCTTCAACAGGCCCAGTTAGAACTGTACAGCTTGAACACACAGCGTGTGTGATTCGCCACAAAACTGTTCACACATGTCACGGTTAATATACTATAGTTTATTGGAGACTATGCGAAACATTTTCGCGATTTTCCAGTGTCTCTACCAATCATACATGCTGCAAGAAGCTACAGCGTTTTCAAGAGTATGTTGGCAAAAAATTTGTGCCAACATACTCTTGAAAACGCTGCAGTTTCTTGCAACATTCGAAGATATACATCTGTCACAGCGTAGCTGTCTGCAGTCCAATTACAGGCTTCAAATACTACAATATAGGGATTCTTATTGGCTCAGTCAAATAGGGTAACAGCTCCACGTACAAGCTAAAGCCAATAATCTTCTGGTAAGTTGAAGGTGTGTTGAAAACCAGCAAACAGTCAAGTGTTCCTGCGATAAACCATCATCTCTAGATAACGCTACTGGCCAGTAATTATAAGTTCTACGGTAGAGCGTCCAACAATCTGTAGAGAGGTCACACACGTACAGTACATGACATCACATAGAAGCACATTGTCACTGGAATCACAGGTTGTTAGAGACTGGAAAAATTCGTGGGTTCACTGACCTGTATCATAGCATCCAAGACTACTTGTGTTCTCAAGTAGACAGCAGTTGCCCATTGGCTGTTCGTTGCCACTGTGGTATCACGTTATTGGACCTGAATTTAGTTGCTTCTTTACAATTGGCTTAGCGCTATCCAGGAGGTGTCATGCACGCCAATTGTGAAAGTGACACGAACTTACAGATGTTTAAAATATACGCCCAAACAAAAACACGAATTTTTCATGTGTCTACGAATACGTCAATCTATGAAATTGTTCATTTTGTTGGTAAACTAATTTTTATGTTAACTTCCGAAATCCTGGAGGTTTTTAATTGACGAATTCGGGTTATTTTTATAGCCGCACTCTATAAAATACTTTATTCCGAGTATTCACGTTAAGAAATAACATGTGTCAAAATGGGAATACCGGCAGGGGGAAATGAGTAGAGGCAATGAGTTTTGGCGAAAAGAATTTTGCAACAAATTGTTTCAATCGCTGACGTGAACATCTGCAGCCCAATTCATGGCTATAACTAGAGACCCCATATTTCCGCGAAAATATTTCTGCACCAAGTTGTTTCAATGTCTTAGTTCCAACTCCTCAGTTCTGCTTCTTTGTGATTGACAGAGTGTCTTTGTGTAAAGACGTTTCGCATTTGACTCTACCAGTCAGAATAAGGTTACTGCGAATAACACACTCTGTGATTTGCAGTAAAAACTGATGCAGAAATATTCCCAACAAAAACAGGTGTCGCTAGTTATTGGCGAAGAACGCCTTTGTCCAGACACGTCTCTCATATGAATCTACCAATCAGAATAAGGATATTGTGACTCCATACGTCTGTGATTTGCTCGTAGAACCTCAAGCCAAGTGAGGGTTAAGAGTGTGTGTTAGATAAATAAACGCTGAAAACACCAGTTTATTTCTAAGCTTTTTTCGAAGCTAAAATGGATAAAATACTCAATGACAATCCTAGAGAATGGTATTTGCCAACTTTATGAGTAATTATTTATCCATAAATACTAGTTCTTTACGCGTGATTTCTTGCGCCGCAGTTAAATGCACGAGGTTCCGGCGTCAGAGATTGTGCCTCAGAAGTTCGTAACACTGGAAACAATTTTGTTTAAAACGTTGGCTAAACCTATTGTCTAGGATTTCTATTGTTTAATTTTTGCAAATTGGCTTGAAGAAACTTACAGTTATATATTAATGATTTTAGCATTGAATTATGTAACACGCCCTCTTAAGAGTAAGAGATAGCCACCATCTCGAATATTTGTGTTTTGTGGCATAACTTTTCTTCTGGGTAAATTTTTGGAACTTTAACCTAACTACGGAATAGAATACATAATGATAAAATTTTAGACACTATAAGTATTTATTTTCCGTTATTGTTGTTAAAATTCGAACTGTAGTTAGGAATTTCTTATTGCATTCTGAACTGCAATTCGATCTGTAACAACAGTAATGACAGAAATATGTTAACTGTGTCTAAAATTACCTTAACATGTATTATATTCTGTCGTTAAGTCAAAGTTGCATAAATTTACATAAAATAAAAGTTATGACACAAAATACAAAAATTCAAGATGGCGACTAACGCTCACTCTTAAAACATCCAATCACTGAAAAAGAGGCGGAGCTGCTGATGTGCTTGTAAGACTTTAAAATTGTGCAAAAATGTTTTCACCATGCAATCGTGGTCTACTGATTTATCACGGTAAAAGTTGCCTGTCTGCTAGGCTCCAATATAACATATCTATATATGAAGTTCTTATTGTTTTAGTGTCGTGTCCCCATCTGACTGAGCTAATAAACTGCAACGTCTATAAACTGCAACGTAACCATCCCCTAATCTCACGTTGCAGTCTAACCGCACTATTTTGTAACATACGGTGGCAGGAACGATTATTGTTAGGGCGACGATTTTGTTGCGAAAATATTTTTGACTCACTTTGTTTCAGTGTCTCACGAGCACGTCGGCAGCTCTGTGCTTCATGATTACTGACAGCGAGTCTTTGTTCAGACACGTCTCTCGTTTCACTGCACCAATCAGAATAAGATTATTGTGACGCTGTACGTGTGTAATTTGCCAAGGCAAGTGAGAGTAAAATCATCCAATCACAGATGATGTAGCAGAGCAGCAGATGTGCTTATCACGCATTTCAACCAAATGTTGCTAAAGTCTTTTCGAAATAAAATTGTGTCTCAAATTATTGCGATATTTCACTATGTCAAAATACAATAGTTTCGTGTATAATAATTTATGTTGGTCGTTACTGGTGATCCTCAATCCGGTAATAAGTTGGTGATTGTGCCGCAACCCGTCAAATAACTTACTCTGTAAAATAAACTTTCTGAATGGTGATGTAAATGTTTTCACATAGTGTGGGAAGTTTCCCTATATTAAGATATCTCTTGGCTACCAAATGCTTCCTAAATGCGTTTATGAGTGGTACTATCAAAGTATGAGAAATAATTTATCATATTCATGTATGTACGTATGTATATATATATATATATATATATATATATATATATATATATATATATATATATATATCTTAATAGTTATACAGTTCGAAGATATGTTTCCGGAATTTCTTACAGCGAACCTTATCAAAGCGTCTAATTGGTAAATCATTAAAAGGAAATTATGCGTACATTTATGGCAAAACAATTTTAATTTGGCAACACCTCACACGAAAAAAATAAATGAAAATAAATGCATAAATTAAAGACGTACACGCGAACATCCAATAAAAAGAAATAATACCTGCCTTTCCCCCCTGTTTTTACCTGTTCTTCTTCCCACCCTACAAACTGGGACTGAGAGATGATTCCGCAACTAAGCGCGTTTTCCCGTTTGTTGCTCACGCTAGCCGAAAAATAACCAGGTTACCCCATTTATCTCTGACAAAAAAAAACTTTCCTGCAACGTTTGGTGCCGTTGTTGAAGCGTACTAATCTACTCCCAGCCAACATAAAATATTTGCTTGGTTAGGGTTAAAAGCAAAAATACAAAGAGAACAAAACAAATAAAAAATAACCAGGTTGCATTAATTTAATTCGTCATGTCAGTTTAAAATCACTTCCCCGTGATAAGACAAACACATCTGAATACATAGATAAAATACCTGAAGAAATGTAATATCAGTTTGTTACAATCGAGGAGAACTATTTTTGACAGATTCTTTAAACTGTGCATTTGTAACTGTGTGAAATGTATTTAGTTTAATAACAGTATTTACATGTAACTCTCTTCTAGCGAATTTAACATTTTTGTTTATAATTAGTAATTAAGCTACATTATGAGCCATACAAATTTCGAGTTGTCATTTGGAGACATGCAAGAATTCACTGGCCCATACTCATTCAAACTCACTCCATGACGTTGTTAGCCCCGGTTCTTCGTTTATTTGTGTTCTCACATTATAGGAAAATGGGCATTTCACAGTTAACCTTACGCAAGTGGTTCAAGTTCAAATGAGCAATTATGAAAGCTTAGTTACTTTTACCCTTTCAAATTATGTATAGTTTACTGCTAGTTTTTAATACAAACAAATCGCCGTTAAAAGTTTACTTCTGAGGCCACAATAAATATTATATATTTTGTATTGTTGTAGACACAATGGTTAGATATGATGGTATATTGCGAAACTTTCTTGTACCAACTTACCCTTGAAAACGCAATAGTTTCTTGAATTATTGGATTACATACGTCTGACACAACGTAGTTGTCTTCAGACCAGTAACGTTTCAATACCGGGGATCTCATTGGCTCAGTCTAATAGGGCTACAGCTCCACGTACATGCAAAAGCCAGTGATCGTCTGGAAAGCTTAACGTACGTTTAAACCCAGAAAACAGTCAAATTTTCCCGCAATAAACCATCATCTCCAACAATGGTCTTCAAAGCTCATTTTATCGCGAGCCAACAATATCATTTGCTAGTAAAGTTCTTCAGGGACGACACACAAACCACCGGTAGGTCGATTACGGATCTTTTAGAGCATGACGTCTTAGTTGAAACGTGTATTTCGTAAGTCGGGTTTCTTAAGACTCTGTGAGAAAATTTCGATTACGTTTCTGTCCGTCATAATAGTTTCGCGTTACACAAGGCGTCTTAAGTAATACGCTTGAAAAAACACATGTTGGTACTTCTATGCTCGGTTATCACCACAATTACGTATTCGCTGGCCAATCAAGAAAAAGAGGCTTCATTTGTCATCGTCGAAAGCTCATTGTTATTTATAAACATCAAGTTTTAAACATAACCGTAACCTAAATTACTTTTTTACAGAAAAGCAAGGTTTTATTATTTACTCTTTAATACATGCAAATAGAAATTGTATGCTAATATGTAACTAACGTTTTTTTTTCGTGCAACATGCGAGATTATGTAATTCGGTCTATGCATTAAAAACAACTTACCAACAAATTCAAAATTATATGGCGTGATTAATTTAACGTTGTGTATAAAATTCTGAAATTGTGTAGTCTTAAGAAATAAAATATATGCATGTACTCATGCAATACTTTGTAGGCCTACTTCGTTAAAACAAGTACAATAACTTTTAACCTCTCACGTGGCAATTACGAAATGTGATGCGGCGCAATCGTTTTCTGTAGTCTTGGCGTTTTCCAGCAAGTTTATAAACAAAATTACTTATGCCAATGCTAATAAATTACTTGTATAAATAACTATATATTCATTTTACTGATACTTATGATGCGACAACTTAACTGGGACTCCCGTTTTTGGGCTCCTTAGTCAAGGCTGTGTCGCCACAATTTTGACGCGTCTTAATTCATCGGTGGTCGCATTTTATAGTTTGACGTCTTACTAACGTCACGTTCGAGTTAAGACGGGCCAAAAACAGATCCGTAATCGACCTGCGGGTTGCAACAGAAGACAGCACATAGTAACTTGCAGTCCAGTCTGCTCTAAGATATTAAAACGACAATTTCAGGTCTCTACCTATGTGTACCGATATTTAAGAAAAAATCCGTTATTGGATAACTTATTCATATAACGACGACAATAAATCAAAAAATACTGGAGGAGCTTGTACGGATGTGATCTCTGAAAGGGATTGTGCAATGGGAGTGCATAAATGGATTTTTTATATACTCAATTAAGATGCAGATGTTTGGCAAGGAAAGCTAACGAAAACAGAAAAGCATAAATTCTTTAACAAAAGCAGACTTTGCTTTAATGTTTTCCTATTCTCTTTAGTCTACCTTTACTGACATCTGCATCACAGCAGAGTATGTAAAAAAACTGCATCTAGTCAAATTGTCTGGAATTTTTTAAGTTAAGACATAACACAAAAATTTTTATGAAATTGCTCTGTGACACCCTGGGACAATACTGCTGTAGAGATGTAGCATGAAGCGAGAAACACTGAGCAAACCATATGTCCTGGGGAAAAAGAAACTTTTAAAAATACCTTATTTTACTCATGAGAACAGAATGTTTTTAAGACTAAAAGTAATTCCCTAAAAAAGCTTGAAAAAATTAAGTGATATTCTGGATGAGTAAGAGTTTTTGTATAGCGTTTGTTTTTCGTGAAAAGAATTTAGGCTCACTTTGTTTCAATGCCTTACGTTCACATCTGCAGTTCGTCTTCGTGGTCAGTAATTGGATATTTTAACTCTCTCGAGTCTTGGGATTCTACCGGCAAATCATAGCTGTGAGGTGATGCAGAGACTTTATTGTAATTGGCTCAGACAAATGATATACGGCTCTTCATATAGATACGTTGCCAATAATCATGAAGCATAATTTCAGATGTGCACGTAAGGCACTGAAACAAAGTGGGGCAAAATTCTTTTCGCGAAAAACCAGGGTCCCTCCTGATAACCTTTTGTCACAAAATCTGTTTGAAATTGTATTGGAAATCACAATTCGTGTTAAATATATCATAGCTCCCGCCACTTGCCGTGTGTTTATGTGAGTGAGGTACGGCGCCAAGGGCGATGTCGGTCGGCTCATCTGGTGAAGTAGGCCTATCGCCTTTAACGCAAGACACTGAAACGGCGTGCAGTGGTATCGTATATCTCTCGCCTGACTAACCCCATCTTTTTATTGGTGAAATATTTTAAGCAAGGTCATTTGCATGATTTTAGAGCAGTTTCACATTAGTCCCGCGAGTAGTTTTCAGAAATAACAGGCTGAAAAGGCTGTATTAAGCCATTTTAACGAGCTCCGAAATTATTTTTCCAATTGACGTGAGGCTTTGAAACAACCTTCCCGTCATTGTTTGAAGAGTATTTCCTTTACATACCTTGACACAATGGGCACGTGTGAAATAGTTTTGTTTAAACGTATTTACGAACAAACTGCCACATATTTAAATACCTAGTAAGCGGAGCCCTTAAATTTACCATAAGAATGCTAAATTGGCAATGTGTAGATGTGGTACAAGTCTCGTAGATGTCGCCATTGATTCTACCGGCGTCACGTCTCGAAGGTTTGTTTTCTGTTTCTGAAATAAATTTCTGTAACAGATGGCAGCGACCGTAAAATTGGATCAGGTTTGTTTCGTAGCAGTGCGAACTTACTTTCCCGAGCAATATCTCTGTTTCCCGCGTACACGTCCGCCGAAGCGGTCCCGTGCTTCGACCGTACGTTTAATGAAACTGCGGAGTTAAGAAGTCTAGTTCCCTTGCAACTTGTACCCGCGCAATTCTCCAAGAAAATTTATTTGCCAAATGTGCCTGGGAAGCTTATTGCGCTGCAACGAAATTAGTTGCTCCTTCCCCCCCCCCCCCTTTTCCCTCTTGTAAACTACCGTAACCGAAATGGTAGTGCCCTAGAACTGTGGCCAGGGTAAATATCGAAATTAACCTACATTTCAGAGAGCCATACAGACGACTCTGATACTAACCATGTAAATTTTGTCACTTCTTAAAGCTAAAACATTTATGGAACATTATATATTTAACACGGAATGTTTTCAACAGCTTAAACTATCTAATTGTACAAGTGCGTCTCTATAAATCGTGTTTTCCTTCTACTGGTAAGGATACTGCAATTTTTAAATTTATTTTATTGTTCTCTACAGGATGCATCAGTTCAGAGGTTACAAACTGTCAGGACAGATAGAGTACACACAAACGATGGGAAATCACATAGCAATGCATGGTCGGAAACGCTTTCCCTGTGACACAAAACACAGGAAAAGAAGGACACAAACAAGAGGAGAAAACATGTTTATTATTCTTAACACAGCAAAAATGCTGGGAAGTCTTCGGCTGATGATGATGATTGATGCCTCTTTATGTTCTTTTTCCTTAGTGTTTTGCTGTATTAAGAATAATAGACATGTTTTCTCATTTTGTTCGTGTCTTTTCTTTCTTGTGTTTTGTGTCGTCACTACCGCGCCAGGAAAGCGTTTCCGACCGTGCATTGCTATGTGATTTCCCATCGTCTGGGTGTACTCTATCTGTCCTGAAAGTTTATAACCACTGTACTGATGCACCCTGTACAGTGTAGTTGAAAACATATTTTAAAACTGATTTTTTTAAAAACAATAAACAATAGTAGGTCAAATGTTACAGTCTTCGTTCGAGAATGATACAAGCGCCATAGATAGGAATAGTGACTTATCTCGGGGAAAATTGACTATTTGAAAGACTTCAATGTAATATATTCATTTCCGTAGGTTTTCTTTAGTTACTGGCACGTCCCTATTTGACTGGGCCAATGACAGTTCTGTGCGCTACGAGTGACCGTTAATGATTCGTGTGTAAAACTTTTAAATTATGCCACATAACCTTGGTTGAATCACACAAGGCGCAAAGTACAATAGTTAGAGGTGATGGTATATTGTGAAAATATTTTGGGCCAACATACCCTTGAAAACGCTGCAGTTACTTGTAACATATATGATTGGTAGGGGTTCGTAAATTTCGCAGATACATTCCAGGTCAGGTTGAACGCCAATTATGTATACTTCATTGTCATGTCTGTGACTTGCTGGCGGCTGTTACGAAACGCGTTTGACTAATGCAAGCCAGTAGTAAATAAGGAAATAATGCGGAGTGCTATCGCTTGCTACCTGCTTGTACGGTTATAAGCCAATAGATAATCGATTGTGGCCAGTGGGTGTATAGGACTGACAAGTCTAGGCTGCTGCCAGATGAATCCTCTAAATTGACGTACCTCTAATAATTGGGTGATGTAGTCTGACACAACGTAGCTGTCTGAAGACCAACAATAGGCATCAAAATTTACTATGGTGGGATTCTTATTGGCTCAGTCAAATAGGGCAACAAAACAACGTACAAGAACGTGTGTTGAAATCCTGCAAACATTCAAGTTTTCACGCGATAAACCATCAACTATCACATCTAACAATAGTTTGGTGAATACGCTGTCATAAAAAACTCTCTCGAATTCCCACCGTCTCTAACCCCAAATGACTACCTTGTTTTTATTTTAAAGTTGCAATGCTGTTCTTTACACTTTAAGCACTACCAACGTAATCACAGGCAGATGGTGAAGTGTAGAAACAAATCTCACAAGCTAGAATTCCAACAATTGTAAGAAAGTGTCACTTTCGCAATTGGCCCTTGACTTATTTGTAGAGACCGGAAAAAATCGCCGGTTCACTGAGCTGTAGGCTAGCTTCCAAGAATATATGAGTATTCAAGCAGACAACAATGTGCATTAGCTGCTCGCTGACACTGTGAAATGGGTCCTCATTTAATTACATTGTTATTATTGGCTCATCAACTTCAAGGCGGTGTCAAATAAGTCAACGGCGCAATTGTGAAGGTAGCTCGAACTTACAGTTGCTGGAATTTTAACTTGTTCTTAAAAAAAACGCGAATTTTTCAGGTCCCTACTTATTTGACACCTCCTGGAAGTCTCTGAGCCAATAATGTAAATGTAACTAATACAGACATATATCACTTTAACAACAAGCAGCTTATGAACAACTGCTGGTTACTTAAGTTCACATATACTCTTGCAGGCTAGCCTACAGGTCAGTGAACCCGCGAATTTTTCAGATCTCACGCTATAGACACCTCCAAACTGAATATTTACCCTAATTATGAAGCTTTATCATTCGGACCATGAAATCTTCGCGGAAATAATTTTGCCCTAGCTTGTTGTAGTTCCTTATGCGTAGAGGTACGTCAATATCGTGGAATCATCTGGCACTAGCCAAGATTTCACAGTCCTGTACACGCACTGGATGCAGTCGATTATTCGTTGGCTTACAACCTTACAAGCGAGTAGCACGCGATAGCTCTAGGACTAGGGGCCGGAAAATTTCGCGGATTAATTGACCTACATGCTAGAATTCACTATCCTATGCATACTCAACCCCCGACTATTTGTCTTGCAGCTGCTACTCAGTGAAACAGCGGACAATGAACGAATAGACGGGGCTTGAATATGTGTAGTACAATGGATTCTACCTGTAGGTCATTGCATCAGCGAAATTTTCCGGCCTCTATCTATGAATTATTTCCTTATTGCTTGCAGTAGTCAAATGCATTTCGTGATAGTGAAGTATACATTTTACGTTCAACCTGACCTGGAATGTATCTGCGAAATTGACGTACCTCTAGTTATGTGCACGAACAGTTCTGCTTCATAGTCAGTGATTGGATGTCTAAACTCATGTGACTGGGTGTTCTACCCGCAAATCACTTATGTGTGGTGTTGCAGAAAACTTACTCTTATTGGCAGAGTCAAATAAGTGACACATCTTCCCAAAGACGCCCTGCCAATAACGACGAAGCAGTGCTGCAGATGTGCGCGTTAGGCAATGAAACAAAAGGGGGCTAAGTCAGTTCTACGACCTCGTCAGACGACAGAACATATTTTACTCTCCCCACTATGCTGGAGGTTATGCGGGGCGGTGAAGAATGTTGGATGCTATGGCCAATAGGGTTTCGGCTTTATGCCTGGTGTGCGAACTATTCGCGTCTCGTGGTAACCAATGAGGGGAACGATACTCAAGCACCAACAGACGGTGCATATGGTTTATGGACAAGGTAAAGGGATGCCAACAGGCGGTGTGTATGGTTCTGTAGAAGGTAAGAAGTGTAGGGGAGTTCTACGACCTCGGCAGTTGACAGAACATTTTTAGAGGAGGTGTGCAGAGTGGTTCGTGGAGGGAGTAAGGGGAAGAGTATGGGGAAACGTTCCGTGAAATGACGAGGTCGTAGAAGTCACCTTTTCCAAAACAAAAGTGATGCAAATATAATTTCGTGAAAACTAACGGTCCATAGGAATTATATTAAGCAAATCACATTTAAATGAGGCGTTTGCTTCAGCTGCAATCAAAATGTTTTCGTTATTGGCTTGTTTTACTGTAAAACTTGATATGTGAGGCTAAATAGTTGACAGTAAGCAAAATATTAACATCATTTCTTCTTCCAAAAAAAGGTTCCGTACAGTTCAGTTACTCAAATATTGCTTAGAATAATATCAAAACGAAATGCACTCATATCTTTATCAGTAACATAAGAATCTAATTAATTATAAAATTGTTTTAATTCAGTAAATAATTTTTGTGAAATCCATTTCTCAGTTTTAAACTGTCCTAAAGTTTGCCATAAATTGCCAGAATGAATTTCATTATAATTTCCCATATTTTATGTTCTAAGGGAAAAAATATTAAATCAGGAATAATTTAACAAATACTATTTTGCCTTGCGCTGCAGTATGCATAACGGTTGAGAAGATAAAAATTATAATTATTATAATATTTTTTATGTATTTTTTTCGAGGTTTGGTTTGCTTGTTAAACATAGGCCTACATTAAGAATAATTCTTACGGTAGTGAGACATTTCTAGCTTTCATAGTTTTTTGTATAATGGCATATCAAAGAACAAATTTACGCAAAACGGTATTTCACAAGAAACAGAAACCAGCTGAATTACTAAAATTAAACAATTAACATTGAATATCGATTTAACGGGCTACGTCAAGACATACATAAACAATTGCATTATTTTTTGTATCTTTTAAACATTGCAGGAAATTGGCCATTTTTTTTTAGTCAGAAAATTAAGTAGATAAATAAATATATAAACAGAAATATTCAATGTGGGTTTTTACATGTCTGGACGTAGCCCGTGACTCTGTCCTCCGGTGTAAATTGATTCATTTCTATAAATTGGTTGGTATTCGTTCTTTTTATTAAACGGATTTATACAAATTTTATATTTGATATGGCACTATACAAAATCTCAAAAACTATGAAATCTAGAAAATTGTTTCCCTTCTGAGAATTCAAAATGGGGGAAATAAATAAATATACGGTTTAATATTTCCCTTCTGAGAATTCAAAATGGGGGAAATAAGTAAAAATAAAAATATTCAATATGGAGAGCGAAGCTTGACACGCTGCAAACGGTAGTAGTTGTGAAATTTGCTGTATGTGAGAAAAAAGTCAAAGAGCAGCGCAGTATACAGAAATTCATAATCCGTTGAAGGTCGTCCCGCCTGAGTATGTGCACGTGCAGGTTAAGTGAGCGTGCAAGAACGGTACATGACGCCGAAGGCGGGCACGCAGCGAGGCAGCATAATTAAACAGTCTATTTACACCGAGAGAGCGCAGCAGGGCGTCGTAATATAACTTCTCGCGTGGCCAGACATATGCGGTTACCGACTCCTAGAGGAAATTAACCGTGCGAGAGAAACACACTGCGCCGCCTTCTCTGAGCGCTTTTTTTACTTCTTCTTCTTTCATTACTGGCGCCGTAGCCCCTACCATCCCCTCCCCCTCTTCCACTACTTCTTTGCCGAATGTAATTGCGTGCGTTCCGCAGCCGTGAACTCGTTGAAAGAGAGGGAATATACATACACAGAAAGAGGTGGAAATAGAACAAACGAGATGTAAACAAAATATTTCAGAGATGGTATACCAAATATGAAATATTTCCTTGCTAATGAGCAGAATGGAGAGTAGTGGAGTTCAGAGATGCTAATAATAAAAAATGGCTACGTGAATGCTTTAAATGCGTAGGAAAACTCGAAGGATGCAAGAACATATTGTATACTGAAATTATTTTTAATTAATGTTAATTTCTATTAGCTACAGACGAATTAACATACTGCAACCATACCTCACTGTTGTTAAGAAAAACTGTGATCAAAAAATTATTTCCCCGTAAAAGTTGCATGCACATTGACATCCAATGTTATTACGCGTACCAAAGTTATGGCATCACTTATCACGATAAGTTTTGTTTTGTTGCAGAAAATATTTTAACTAGTTTTTATCTATAGCAGAACGTGTATCAGTAATCAATGGAAAACGCTATATTTTTATTTAAATTTATGTGTGATACTTTAATTTGCCACATTTGAAATAGAGTTGATATCCGAAATGTAGCCATGTATTATTAAGAGGAATGCTTGAACATACGCCATTGTACCACAGTTTTGCCACAGAGCACCAATATATCACAACAAAAAATTAGCCGAGTTTGCTGTAATCAAACAATGCAAAAAATAAAACTAATATTTCTTCAATGAATTTTGTCGATTCATAAAAAAGCAAAGAAACACAAAATATCATAATTATATCATAACGAACAAGCCAAGAAAACTAAAGGGATTCATACAACCACAGTTAAGACAGAATATGAAAATATTGAAACAACGAAATCTTTGCACACGACAGGATGACAGTGAAAACGTTACGACAAATTTAACACGGCACAATTATGACTACACAAAAGAACACAGTAGTTCGCCTTGAATGCGCTGTCAACGATGTTTCTGAAGCTGAAATCTGCTCCTTGACTCGATAGATTCCTCTTTTAATTCGTTTCAGAGAAAATAATCGTCATTGCGTCCGTATCGGTTCTAAACATTCGAAACATATATATTCTGAGCATGAGTGCAAATGCATGTCATTTACTGCTAACATCTGTTAACATAAACATGCACAGTGGTAAATCTTGGATTCGCATTCGGAAGCACCTGTGTCCGATACCCGGCCCAGACATATCTGATTTATGTGTTCCAAGGTTTCCTCAAACATTCCAGAGGAAGACCAGGACGGTTCATAACGTATTCCTTCCTTTATTCCTAGTGCGCCACAGTAAATGACTTGACGTTGTTCAGGGCATTACAAATACCTACCAAGCTAAATAATATTCTGCATTCACAAAGAAATTTTGTGTTATGTCTGTAATGTCGTAAATAGTTGCAGTTATATTGTCCTCAGTAAATCCGAAATCGAATTAATGTAGCACAAATAGTACTAAATTAAAGCTATAATCTATTTTCTTGTTTATTTAATACCCTAACGAACACTTTTGTTAAAAATATTTCTCGATAAAATAAATAGTCATTGTCTTTATAAAAACTATATTTGATAATCTCGATAAAAAAATTTTACAGAAAAATTTCCGTTATACTAATAGAAATCTGCTAATGTTACTTTATTATATGATCAGACTAGACATGGTGTGAACGCGTGCTCATATGTCTTCTGATAGCAGACAGTTTGCGCGGTGCCCCTGAAGGACCTTGTCAACCGGTTAACAGTAAGATGCCCACCATTCTGTAATACGGCCACACAAAGATACGAATGCCCGGAACCAATTACGCCACAGAGTGAGTTCTGGCGAGTACAGGCCAGTAGGTTATAGACTTTCGCCAAATAATAACGCGAAATTTGCAGGTTTCTCTACATTCATCATTCAGATTATGACCAATAACTAAAATCTACGCACTGTTCCAAAAACAGTCTCAAACTTCTCACCGGAACAAACCAAACACGCCACTTGTTAGCACTGCCCTCGCAGTTCACTGGCCGAACACGGAGATGGTTCTACCCACTCTCCGAATTTGTAGTCTCCTAATTATACGTTCGTTTCGTTTTCTTGCACGGCAAGGCCAACTCCTCAGCATTCATTGCCTTACGGCCATATTTCAGCTTCTATCTTCGGATGATATACAGGATGAGTTTGAATTCGACCGACAAACTTTGTGGGGCGATTCCATGTGCAAAATAAGCTTGGCCGGAAAAGCATATTACGGGCGTTACGACCACACGAAAATCGATGTGCAAAATCGATTTTAATGAACCCATCGAGTACCACTGGAGGTATCGCAAAAGCTTAAGGATACGTGATGTAGGATACAATGACCTGTTTTTGACGACATGATATTGGTACAAATCAACCCCCGTTTGTTGGAACATGGGATATGCAAGATTACGATCGTATGGTTTTTTCGTACCCACAACGTTGTCTCATGGTTTGACGCCTGTTTATGAAAGGACATGTGCTAAACAACAAAAAAGGTTGCCTTGGCAAAACACCCTCCAGCCAACCGTTTCCCCAAAAACAATGACCGACGCATCTATGGGTAGATGGGAGTAGCGTTTCCCAACACCTGTGTGGTTAAGCAACTAATAATGCACTGATAATTTGATGTCCGCGTCGGTAAAATACCCTCCGGCGAAGACAACCTACAACATCTACCATAGTTACAACGGTAGCTGCTTTATATAATTGCCAACACACAACAACTACCTGTTACATTGGTGCAGACATTAATACATCTTGCACAGTGTCAGAATGCAGTGGTGGTTGGTGTGCATTTTAAAAACATATTATCAGGCATCAATGGCGCGTGGTACTTCCGATCGGGGTATTTGCGGTCTGGCGTATTTTTAAGTGGGATATGCGGTAAAATATCTTATAACCTACTATAAAAAAACATTTCCGTTGAGATGTGCACGAAACAAGTACTATACGGAGTGGCACCAGCATCATTTTGAGTTAGGAGGCCAAGATTTGGAAATTTCTTCGTCTAACGTTATGACTAGAGCCACTGATTTTTGTTAAAATTATTTTGCAGCAATTTGCTTTAAATCCATACGTATACATGTTCATTTCTAATGCATGGTTATTGTCAGCGCGTCTTTGTTCAGGAATGTCTCTCACTTGACTGCACCAACAATAATTAAGTAATTATGACACCACGCGTCTGTGACTTGCTAGTACCTATAAACACAAGACAAGCGAGATTTAAAACACCCAACCACTGACAATGAAGCACAGCTGCAGATGTGCACATAAGACACAGAAACAAATTGATGCAAAAATATTTTCACCCTAAAATCTTGTCTCTAGTTATTGGCCATGTGAATTTGTGTAGAGACGTCTCTCATTTGACTTTGACAGTCAGAACAAGGTTACTGCGACACCACACCTTCGTCATTTCAATCAATGACCACGAAGAAAAGCCGCAGCTGCGGACGTAATGTACTAAAACAAGTTCAGGCAAAATTCTTCTAACCAAATATCAGTGGCTCTGTTTATAACTGTAGGCACCATTATTTCGCATTTCGATTCTAGGTAAGGTTGAATGCAAATAATGTATACTTCACTACATCTTCTGTTATTAGACGACACCTGTTTTAACACATCTTTGACGACTGCAAGCCAGTGATAAATAAGAAAATAAGTCGTGGTGGTGACACGTGTTACGGTTATAAGCCAATAGATATTTGACTTTGGCCAGTGTGTGTATAGGTCCGAGAAGTCTAGGCTGTTGTCAGATTAATACATGAAATATTCATGCCTCTACTTATAACTAAATCATATTACAGTAGGATACAACTTACTGAGAATTTGTGAACTTATTTTAATTCAAAATTGTTATGAACCATGTAGCCCTGGTTCTAACACAACGTTCAGTAACCAGGCCACCCGGCCAGGAATTCAAAAATATGAAACATAAGTTGCTGCAAACTGCAAGGCAGAACTCCCCACTCCAACAGCGACACGAGTTGCCACACAGGGCGCGATAAAGGGGCGTGTCACTCTACCTACGAGGTCTGTCTGCCCCATATCGTCGCCAGGACCACTTCACTACCAAGATGCACCACGACGTCCAGATCTACGCCGCGCCGTGCCGAACACCGTGGACGTTTCCTTACATCAGCCTCGGCATCATTAACAAGGTGGGACTGTCATCGTCGTAGCTAATTTGAGTGGCTCTTAAGTAAATGTCTCTAACTATTCTTGCCTCCCTCCGTAAAGAACATCGTAAATGTAATGATATAGTTGTCTATATTGTAAATTAAAGCCGTACCTGATATTTAGACTGAGAGTCTCACTCATATTAAAAGAATCCCTCATTTAAACAAGTTATAAAATACTGTACGTTTTATGTAAATAACTCCACCAATACTAAGTAAAGTAAAAAGGAGTAAACATTTATAAAAACGTAACAAAATTGATGGTGGTATACTGTCAAACTGTTATTTTTCTCGTTACCCTTGAAAATATATTGAAGACATGGTACGAAATTAGATGTGGTCTACATGGATACAAGGCTATGTCAGATATGATGTTATGTCATCCCTAGTATTTCCATTAGTTTGTCTGTTAACAAACACATGTCCCGAATATCATACATCAGTTCACTCAGCTTCACTTGTATTGATCAAGTGCACTCGTGAGAACGAAAACAAGAGTGAAGTCAAACTATGCTGGTATATGAAGGACATGGGGTAAGAGAAAGGTAACCTAAATTTGTAAAATATTGGTTTTCATCCAGAAACACAATGGTAATCTCACACTGTACATTCCGAAAAAAGAGATTAAGCAATATGACCACAAACGGCAGCACAGCGCAGTAATGATTTACCGCTGCCTGCTCTTTCATAGCTAATTGTATCAATAAAATAATCATATATATTTTTATTATCGCGTAGTTCCTTATTTTTCACTGGCTGTATACTGAAAAAGTAATTTATAAATACTCTACATTATAATTAAATATTTTGTCAAATTGTACTTTATCTTTAAATGTGCATAACTCAGTTATGGTACATTGTGGGTTACCATTGGCTCTCGCCATGCCCTTCATATTAGAATATTCTGCGTCGATACATCACACATAAATCTACCGTCCATTAGTGAAGTATTCGAACTCTGTGTCTAGAGAAGTGCTACGCCTATGACACGTTGGTTAACTCAAATTCCAGGAACCGTATTCGGTACTGTACTGCTTTCCAGTCTTTATGATATGTAGCTTGTAGAGGACGTTCTGGGAGGAGAGATGTTAGGTCACCTTACAATCGACGAGGCAATGTATTTCTATGGAAACGTGTTTACGTAGAAAGCCAACCGACTAATATGGACTGTGAACTTGAACGTTGAATTGGACATGACATGAAAAAAAAATATTGTGAATTGTAATCTTGTTATTACAGCTATAGAAAAAATAAGATTAGTGAGTTATTCGTTATGTATTACAATTTACTTGTAACTGGAATGAGAAACATAACTTCAAATAAAACAATGAAGTAATCAACGACGAGCACTATCACCTACCAGAATATTACCTTTTTTTCCCCCTGCTTCTCACGCGACTGGCCACTCTGCCATGTGGAAATTTTAATTATTGGCTCAAAATGTTTCCCACTGCATTCCACAATATTGTAGATCAATGGAAGACCTCTAAGAAACGAGCAATAAGTTGCAGTCTGGTCTGTGGCCAGAAAACAACTGTAATGCGTAAGTCTCTATACAATAGTGGGCCTGCTGGTCACACCAAGTGAATTTATGTTACGGAATCCGATGTGTCCTTTTCACGCTATTGGCTAGATAGTGTACTTGCCACTACAAGTCTAATAGTGCTGCAGACAACCCAAAGTTTTGTATAATATTCTATACATATCGGTTGCCCTGAAACGCTTCAGTCTTCACCACTGGAAAGGATCTTTATCTGGATTCTCATTCTTCAAGTTTAATGTAGTATTTTAACTTATGATATTAGACTTAGTTTAAACTTCCACAACGCCTCAACTATTGTATTTCCCTGCACAAGATATCCCAACTACAATTCGGCTGCAAGTATGACAATGTTTCCAGAGCGAAGTTCTTTATTTGAATTGCATGTTAGTATCGTTCATAATTCCAGAAAATATTCCAACATCACCACAGATACGTTCTTTATACTTTAAGTAAGGTAACATAACTACAATTATTGCAGTAGAACGTTTAAAGCACGCAAATGAGTTAAAGTGGTTTCAATGCTGAGTTTACATTGCTAAAATAAAATAAAAAATACTAATTTTGTAATTTGAATAGGCTCAGGGTTTGCTAAAGGTGTTTAAAGCAGCATATATATTAAAAGGGGCCGATCTAAACAATCTTCTTTTTATCTGCTTCCTTTTGATAACTTCCGTTTCAGTGAATGTCTCAACATTTTGGCACGACCTAGCATAAGGTTTTCTGAAATTGTTGCAACCTCAGTAACGTCGTTACATCTTACGCTAGCTACAAAAGTAACAAACTCCACGCCTTACAGAGTCCAAGCAGTGAAATAAATGTTACGTTGATCTTTACCCTGCCGTCCTTAAAAGCGTAAAACACCAAACTAGCTTTCTGCTATGAGATAAATACAAGTTGAGAGGAATTAGCCCTCCTTATGTTATGCTAAGCCTTGCTAGCTTGTGTATGTATATTCTACAATTGTACGCGAAAAAAAAATATTTTGTGAAACTACAATTTTTTTTAGTACTGACCATGCCAAATAAATTTAGCGTTCAAAAAAAAAATATGTTACTGTCACCGTTAAAACATTGTGATTGCCGAAAAATAATATTACGTTTACGACAAATAATTTAACACTGAAAGTTTACTACAAAAATGTTTCTTTCCGTTACGTGTCAGACTTTAAGAATAAACACCGGATAATATAACGCCTTTATTTAAGAACCCCGTGGCATGTAAACTCACTATGAACTATTATGAATACAGGAAAGTTTTAATGTTGAGAAAGTTCTAAGAAGTTAAATTTTTTTTTCTATTTTGAAATGTATTTGTGTAAAGTATAGGTGTACGATTTGTTTATTTTATTAAAAAAGCAACCATTAATAAAAACTACAAAATTATAATTTTAATTAAGGTAACAAAATTAATTTTTTGTACTTTTGAGTATATTTAAATAAAATTAAATACGATACTATCACAGACAGTTTTAGTCACACAGACAGTGTTAAGTAAGTTCACTGATTTTTTTTTCTAATTACCGGGGTTTTTTATTCATTGAAATATCCTGTAAAATATAGGGCCTATTAATAATTTCGACATGTACCTAGTAAATGCATATCCACGTAGACATGACTGAACTACATTTATAAGTTTGAAGCTCGGTGAAATACACCTTGCGTGATATCATAATTCGTCCTTCGACTTTCGAAAAAAAACTGGCATGTTATATTAAGTTCCTTCAAACTTGGCCTTTTCGTTGAAGAAGTAAAGTTTCCAGCTTACTTTATCTGTTGTGTGTATCGATGAAAAAGGACGGTATCAGGGAGGAAGGAAACTTTCCTCTGCCTGCTGGTTTAAAATTTCCCATCAGAGAGGTAACAATTCTTCAAAATGGAACTAAGAAATTCAGAGTATTTTCAGAATGCGTTTTTGATCTCTGAGAAGTAGGGCACACACACAAACACACAAAACTTACGACCATTTGAAGATGGACAAGCATGGTTGTCCTGAATAGCAAAAAAAAAAAAAAAAAAAAAAAAAAAAAAAAAAAAAAAAAAAAAAAAAAAAAAAAAAAAAAAAAAAAAAAAAAAAAAAAAAAAAAAAAAAAAAAAAAAAAAAAAAAAAAAAAAAAAAAAAAAAAAGTTCCGGAGACAACTGACAATAGAATATGCAATTGGGAAGCTAATACTTTTTTTTTATGCGAGAAATGTATTTGTTCACTTACAAACCTTTCTAAATATATACAATATGCTAAAATCACGGGTTTGTTTGAAATTATATAACCACACACGTATCCTCTCGTGTGGTATTCATTTAGATGGAATAATGTGAATATTTATTTTAATTTCGTGCTACAAAATAATTTAAGTAAAAGCACTGAAGCGTACAGTTAATATCTACAAATTTAAAACTATAAATGTTATGTTAGTTAAGGCGGTGTTTAGAGGCTATGTTCGTGGTCACCAAATGCATGTAAGCAGGATCAAATTCCGGTGCATCCATCTATTCTTCTTTAAAAGAAAAACCGCGTAACAGTCATTGTTTAACGGTAATTAAACACATACATCCATCTTCCATATAAGAATAAACTAAATGATTCTGGTAGCATTTTTCCTTATTATAAGTGAATTCAAGGCTGTACCTTGTAATTTTACACACATGTACCTTGTACCTTATACAAAACCATCTTTGTAATTTTACAAGAAATGTATTTGGCTACACGGGTTTTCATTGCGTAAGTAAATTTTTTAATGTCAGTGTAGTATAGCAGTAATTTTCAGACGTCCCCCCCCCCCCCATCTAATAGATCTTGACTAGATTCTCGGCGAAGTCGTTTCTGAGTTTCGCTAGAGAGAAACATGGTAAAATTTGACGTCAGCTAGTGGTTTTCTCACACCACTCTAACTTCTCCCGGCTTTTGCGTTCCGCCGCTGAAGCGTCGTCTCATATTCTTCTCCAAGATGTCAAGAACTCGATGTCTTGCGCTCATCCAAATCTGGCCATTGCCACTAGAATAACCAAGGTCTTAGCAGCCGAATGCCAGCAATAGCACGACAGCATCATAAAAAGCGATCCCTGATTTTCGCGAAAAGATTTCTGCACCAACTTATTTCAGTGCCTTACGTGCATCTCTGCAGTTTTGCTAATTCTAATTGTTATTGACAGAGTGTCTTTGCGGAATACGTTTCTGATTTGACCGTACAAGTAAGAATATGGTAACTGCAATTCCAAGTCTGTGATTTGCAGTAACACGTTAATACACGTCAGAGTTAAAAAACATCGAATCCCTGACCATGAAACGGAGCTACAGAAGTGTACATAAGGCACTGAAACAAACGGGTGAATAAATATTTTCACCAAACATAAGGGTCCCTATATTATAATTCATACACACTGTTTTTATTCTGGTTGCTGCAGGGAAAATATGATTGATTCTTTAAGGTGACCGCCTACCTCACGCTTCAAATGCTTTGCAGTGTGTTCGTAAACAGGTTTTTTCTACGAAACAATTTCACTTGTGCCCACTGTGCTAACGTACGAAAAAAAAAACACTTAAAAAAGGTCGGAACCTCATTATTAAGATACTGTGCGCTTTAAGAGCTATGTTTCTAAGCCCTCCAACATGGCTAAAATCGGCCTTTTCAGACTGCCGTTCTTCAAAATGTACTAACCGGATGTGTGAGAAACTCACATTGCGATGTGCACTGAACTTTGCAACATATCTTTCACCAATAAGAGTCTATGGTCACCGCTTGATGTCCCATACTAAAAACTGTTCGGCGGAACCTTGCACTCTAGCTCAGAGCTTGGTTCGTTGAGGCGATACGGCATTTGATGCGCGTTTCAAGGTCACCCTTACAGCTCCGTCATTTCTGCGGAAGGTCTCATTTCAGGTAGTCGGGGCTATCTAATATAGCGCCTTGACGAGGGCATTAACACGTTTCATTATATCCGCTGATGCTCAGTCACCTTTCATATTAAAATAAGGAAAATTTTGATACAGGAATCAAAATCTCGGGGCGGAGTGGGGGGTGAATGTTTTTAAAAAAGGAAATACTTATTTTCTCGCAGTTTTTAAGGCATATAACAGTCTTAATCTATCTTTATATCAATGAGCACCGCACCGATATGTACAAAACAAGTCACGTGGGGTGTAGGTAGGGTCGACAAGTACTAAACGACTTCTAACAATATGTTCTGTATAATAGCCCAGCGCGTTGCAGAGAACGCTGTATTTAAAAATTCATAAACTTTCGCACGCTGCTATTACTCGACCACGACAACTAGTCCCGCGGGAAAAAAGCGAACTAGCGTTGTGTTGTCCTTGACGACCGTGCGCAACTGGTGTGGCGCACCACAGCACCGGCCATAATACTGTGGAACAGGCAGATACCTCGGTTTTCGCTGCTGCTACATCTCCACTGACCGTGTGCCATGAACTCATGGCAGGCGCAGTACATTTCCCCTCCCTGTGACGTGTATACCTATTACTAGCGCCTCGCTTCTTTCTCTCATATGAGGACTAGTTGTCATGGCCGTGTAGTAAACAATTGCCAGCTCTGTTTCTGTATACGACAGAAGTTAAAATAAGCCCTTTTTAAAGCAATCTCTAAAGTTTCTACAAAAAAACACTATATTTATTGTTCGGCTAGGATAGGCATTAACTTCACAGAGTAATGAAATTTATACGTCGTATTTTTTAGTAGTTCATCGGTTTTGTAGAAACTATGTTTAAGTTACCTATGTGTATGACCGCAGCTCTCCTTTTGTATTTGACAGAGTCCCGGAAATTTCGCGCATTCATTTGAGGAGACGATGGATTTTAAACTCCTGTACATGTAAATTTCTTTCATGATTGGGTCACGATCAGTGGCGGCTCGTGGGTTGTTGCCAGGTAGGGCTGCAGTTGCCTAGAGCTGTACAGTGTTGTGCGCTGGTTGACTCTACAGCCACTGACACGCTGATGTACAGGTGCCCCTTACTACTGAGTGGTCACAACACATCTAGTAGACGGCAAATATTTCATGGTCGTTGGTCTACGGCGCGTTCCATCAAGGGTGTTCAGTTCCGACCCTCTGCAGCCCCACCTGGCAACAACCCACGAGCCGCCACTGGTCACCATTACTGGAACTCTGCCTGGAGGACTGTAAAACAATGCCAAGGAAAGGATAACTTCGCAAGTTCAATGACCTCCACAGTAGAATCAACTGTCCTTTCTGTACTCAAGCCCCTCTGTTCGTTCATTGTCTTGTTATTCTAGTGAGTAGCAGCTGATAAACAAATAGTCGGGGCTTGAGTATTTACTGACCAGTGGATTCTAATATGCAGATATTTAAACTCGCCAAATATTCCTTTCCCTACACACGAGTAGAGACATGCACATTTCGCGATAGGCTACAATCCCCTGGCTTATACTCCTAAGTACCTCTGTGTGCCTGCAAGTGGTTATTTTACAGTTGACATTGTGTCATTAGTACGGATGATGGTGTATCGTGAAAAATTGTTGTGCCAACTTACCCTTGAAAACACTGTAGTTTCTCGCAACACGTACGGTTTAGAGATACACGTCTGACACTCCGTAGCTGTATGCTGACCAATAACCTGCATTAAATATTACATTAGCAGGAGTCTTATAGGCTCAGTCGAACAGGGTAACAGCTTCAAGTACAAAGAAAAGCCAGCGAGCTTTTGATGAACTGAACGTACGTTGAAACCCAGCCAACAGTCAAGTTTTCCCGCGATAAACCATCATATTTAATCATTAGAGACGGGAAAAATTCGTAGGTTCACTGCCCTTCAAGAATCTATGTGTACTAAAGCAAATAACAGCTGCTCACTAGCTGCTTGCTGTAGGCCTGCATTTAGTTGCTTCTTTGAAACTGGCTCGGTGCCCTGTAAGACGCGTCACATATTACAGGGGCCAACTTAGTAAGTTACACGACCTTACAGTTGCTTGAAGTCCAGCTTGTACCTATACGAAAACGCTAATTTTTCAGGTCTCTATGTATCATTCATTGGTAGGGCCATGAACTTCTCGCGAGAAGAATTTTGCCCCAGCTCGTTTCAATTTCCCACGTGCACATCAGCAGCTGTGCTTCATGGTTATTGGCAGCGTGTCTCTGTGAAGTGACGTCTCTCATTTGACTGTGCCAATCGTAAGGTTACTATACCCTGTCCACTCTAAGCTTGCAGCAGAAATAAAAATTGCTAACGAAATAAATCGAAGCAATTTAATTGTATCTTGATTCCTCCCACTGTGATTGTGTCGTAATATAGTAACCTTGTAGTTGATAATATTTCAAATGCAATTTACGCTGTACAAAAATGTTATTGTCATTCACTTGAATGAATTAGCTGCAACCTTAGACTGGATAGAGTATAGAACACCGCAAGTCTGTGCTTTGCGGGTAGACACCTAAGACACGCGAGAGTTTAGACGTCCAATCGCTGACTATGTAGGTGAACTGCAGACGCGCACAGAAGACACTGAGACAAACTGGAGCCAAATTCTTTTCGCGAAATGTTCATGTCCCTAATCATTAGAGGTACGTCAATTTCGCGGATTCATCTGGCAGCAGCCTAGACTTGTCATTCCTATACACCCACTGGCCACAATCGATTATCTATTGGCTTATAACCGTACAAGCAGGTAGCAAGCGATAGCACTTCGCATTATTTCCTTATTTACTACTGGCTTGCAGTAGTCAAACGCGTTTCATAACAGCCGCCAGCAAGTCACAAACATGACAATGAAGTATACACATTGGCGTTCAACCCGACCTGGAATGTATCTGCGAAATTTACGTACCTCAACTAATCATTAGAATATATATATATATATATATATATATATATATATATATATATATATATATATATATATATATTTTTTTTTTTAGGTGCTAGCATACTGTCGGCCAACAGCAGAAGTCAGGCTAACACATAGTAACTTGGAGTACACTCTAAAAATAGTTTGTAAATTTTCCAGACGTGCGTATAGGAGCGCTAATAAAGTAGGTATGGTAGGATAGTTCCACATACATCGACGGCAGCACTCCTAAACCTTTTTATAAAACAGTCAAATGTATATTGAAGATACCAGACTTGTATTGTAACAACTCTAAAAGTTTGCGTATTTACAAGACGAAGTATGGTAACTGTACCATACTGCGTTCCTAAGCATTCAAGGAAGTTTCTTTACAGTGTACAGTCTGCCGTCAGGTAATAACGAGAAATGTTTCTCTTCCTACAGCTGAGTCTTGAGCTGTGGCGAAGATGACGCGAAGTAAGCGGGTGTACGCTGTCGGCAAATATCAGCGTCTGCCATGTTTCATACATGCGTAGATCAGGACCAACCCCGCCACGGCTCGAACCACGATCACCGCTGTGGAAGGGGAGTGTACTGACCACTGCACCACCGTGGCCACGTCTTTAGATTTTTTTTCCCAACCAAACGACTTTGGGAAACGAACACAGAAAACAAACCGTTTTGTGGAGGCTACCAAATATTCTATCAGCATGGACAGTGTCAAATTTTTTGCCGTGTTTATAACAAGTTCTTGTAGCTACTGCCAAACTTTACAGTTTGCAGAACAACATTTTTTTACGGTATCTACATAGCTGGCAAATTTCGCGTTATTTTCTAGGGACAGAATGAAACTTCCCTGCCATATACATACCAGAGCACAATCTGCAATTCCGTTGGTCACAAACCGTCAGGCGATATAATTTAGGGAAGACACACTAAGGGGAGATGCGGTTAATTTGGCAGTACTGATAATTAATAAACGGTAGACTTTTGACGAGTAGCCGATATAGCCTTCTGTAGTCTAGTACAGACCTTCTCAATAGACAGCACGCGAGCCAGATGGGGCCCGCAGAGTAATTTCTACTGGCATGCCAATAAAATTTCTGAAATCAAGGAAAACCCTTTTTTTAGTAATGCAAATGAGATTTCTTAAAATTTAGTTCAGTCTAGGTAATCTGTACATATGACAATTATTTGGTTTTGTATACAAAATTTTAAAGGAATAGTAATGAAATAATGTAATAATAGCCATGTAATGTACTGTATTTTTCTCTTTTTATAGTTGGCCCCCGAAAATCTCAGGTATTTTTAAATCTTGCACAAGGGTCCCGAAGGTAAACGTGCGTTGGCAAAAATTACGTGAATTTTTCAGGTACCTAATTAAGGTCCACAATGACAAAATATTTTGTTATTACCCCAAACATTTTTTTTTTCGGCGAATGTATGTTTATCCAGGTAGAAAAATTGAAAAACTGACTAAATTCAACATGAGTCTTTGATTTGTTGGTCAGTCAAAAATGCTAGATTCTCGTTATTACCTCCGTGGGCTCCAAGTGGTTTAACGTCGTGTGCGAATATTTAATGGATGTTCCATTCAGAGCGCCAGACGAAAGCGTTACGATCCTAATATATTCCGCCGTGCGAAAATATTGGGTAACGAGAGAGGGCGTGTTTTCACCGCCGCCCCTGACAGCTGCAAATAATGCGGCCGGCATGATGGATGAGTGTTTACTATCTAACCTGGCAGTGGCTTTGTCCGCCCCCGCTCGCGTCCTGGCAAACTTGCAAACTCACTTTCTCCATTCAGGTGCCGGCATAACTTGTTATTTGCAGTCAGCCGCAGCATTTTACATTACCAAAGCGCTATATATCGTGGCCCGGCAAATTTGAATTTATACGTCTGTCAAAACGCTTCTATTAATTTTTTTCTCTCTTTGCTTAAAATATAAATTGCAGTGTGTGTAAAAAAATGCAAGAATAAAATGTTTCTACATGACAAGCAGGCTCACTGGGTTTAGTTTATCTGCTGACTGTATTAGGTTAAGGGCGCGGTCTACCGCCATTTTCAACGCCATTTTTTTATTTTTTATTTGTACCAGATATTTTTTTTTTCTTATTTTGGACACAAAATGTGACTAAATTAGACTCTTATGAAATTTTTGTATCTCTCATAGTTTTCGCGTGATGGCTTTATAAAGTCATATTTTGCATGTTTCCGTTTTAATGACTACACTAAAACCAACTGATACACCAAACTCAAAAAAATCACAGTGGATAATGACACTGCAGGCTACAAAGTCATGCTCATAAAAGTAAAGAATAAAAATTATTTGTATTTTTAAATAATATTGAATTTAAAAAATTTTTAGTTTTAGCATTTTTTTTTAAAATACGAATAAATTTTATTCTTTATTTTTATGATCATGATATTGTAGCCTGCAATGTCTTTATCCACTGTGATTTTTTTGAGTTTGGTATATCAGTCGGTTTTAGTGTAGTCCTTAAAACGGAAACATGCAAAATATGACTTTAACAAGTCATCACGCGAAAACTATGAGAGATAAAAAAATTTCATAAGAATTAAACTTAGTCACATTGTGTGTCTAAAATAAGAAAAAAAAATATCTGGTACAAATAAAAGCAAATAAATAGTAATGAAAATTGCGGTAGACCGTGCCCTTAAGGCAGGGACTACCAATCCTATGCCCGCGAGCCAAACACTGGCCAGCCACTGTATTTTAAACAGCCCGCCATAAGCTGACTTTTGCATAATATTTCAAAGTTACTTACACTGACAGCAAAATTATTTAAATAATGATTTCATATTTGACAACGCTCCTTATCTAAATACTGTGGAGACAATTCTCTGTTATCACTATATATAAAAGAGAACACTGACTGACTGACATATAAAACTGCAGCTCAAACCACTGGACCTAGAATCGTGAAATTATTTGTGTGCGTTCCTCTCAGGTCGTAGGCGAGCATTAAGGAGGGGTTTTTCGAAATTCGACCTCTAGCGGGATGAGAAGGAGTTAAATGTATTTCCGAAGAAACGCCGATAGAGTTCGAACCCTTGGGTCTATCAATGTGATTTTTACTTTAATAAGCCACACATAAAAATGCATATTAGCCTATTTAAGGATTTTTCGAAGTTCGAGATTTATAAGGGTGAAAAGACCTTAAATTTGTTTCCGATCAACTATCGATAGAGAGTTGGTTTTCACTTCAAAATTTTGCTTACGTAAACACCCAAAAAGTTGTTTTAGGATTTTTTGAAATTCGGCCCCCAAGCAGTAAAAAGGGGCAAAATGTGGTTGATATGAATCGTCTATATCACCGAAACAGAATCGACTATCGTCGTGAATTTTACTTCAATTGGTTGCGTATACAAACGTCTATGACAGGACTCGAAGAAGTTTTGAAATTCTTTAATTAAGGGGGTGAATATACGTCAAAAGTGTTTTCGATCATTCCACCATATGTATCGAACCAATTGAGATATCGAAGTTCTCTGTGCTTTAGATTGATGCTTATGTAAATATCTAAATACCGTTAAATTATATGTTCCAATTTCGGCTTCAAAGAGGTAAAAAAGGGATAAATGTATTTTCTATTCACAATCGATATATATATATATATATATCGATCCCATTAATTTTTATATAGCGACGTGATTTTTGTTAAAGATTGATGCTTACTGAAATACCTGAAAAGTAATTTCACAAATTTTCGGTATTCGCCACCTAAGGCTGAGAAAAGGGGTGAAAAATGGTGAAATATGTTTTCAATTAATCGACTATATAGCTTGAGCTCAGCGGGATATTGTCGTGTTTTTCATATCCACGAGACACCAATAAAGTATTCTAAAACGTGATTCAAGGGTTTTTCTAAACTCTTAGGAGTTGAAAAGACCTTGAATGTGTTTTAGATAAATCCTCGATATCTATAGAACCCATCGAGATATACAGTTAATTTTTTCTTCGGGATGATGGTTACAGAAATGATCGCAGAATAATTTTTTAGATTTTTGAAATTCGAAGTCTCAGTACTGTGCAGTGGTCATAAGTGTTTTTTTTAATGAATGATCTATTTTGATTTGACTGAACAGGCTACCGTCGTGATTTACACTTTAATTGAATATTTATGCAAATGTCTAAGATGCGAATTTAAAATATTTCGAAATTCAACACCCAAAAGGTTGAAAAAGCACAAAATTTGTTTTCCATCAACCCATGATATCTATCTAACCGGTATAGATATTGAGGTGTTGTTCGTGTCAGAGTGATGCTTACGTATGTATTTAAAAAAATATAAGTAAGTTTTTTTTGTTACTTTATAAGATAACGTGATTATTAAGACTAAAACTAAGTTTGTAAATTTTAAGGCAGACTATCCGAAAAGCAAGTACGAGCAACGAGAAATAACTTATACAGGGGTTGCACTCTACAGTAACATATCGAGACGTGGTGTTGTACAACATCTATAAGCCCAGGACACAATTTTATTTATTAAATAAAAATTTAATTTCATGAATTATTTAGACGTTACGTGACGCAGTTGTTTGTTGCTCAGGTCTACATTCCGGGAGGTTTCGTATTCGAATTCCGTTAAAAAGCTGCGTGCGAACGTTCAGTTCTGACACACAAAAACTACCAGGCAGATCGAATTAGTGCAATTTACATGTAGTCGTTTCAATGTGGTAAAATGGATTATGCAGTTCACTTTCTTCTAAGGTTCCTCGACAACACCAGCTCGCATATATAATCTCACTAATCTCAAGGTTGGGGCACCAAATACATTTCCGCGAAAACTTTTCCCACAAAAACTTTCTAATGGAATTAAACATCAAGTGACTATTTTGAAAATATGTAATTGAGGGTACCGTCACCAATGGTTGTGCACAGAATAAATCAGACGTTTCTCATTCGATTTCCCCCATACAATAAAGAGTCTGTAATTACCTCACAACGTCAACATTGATGTGATTATAAATGAGTCCCAGGAAAAGTCTCTGTTAGTGACAACACGGAAAAAAATATTTTGTGGCAGCTACAAAATATTTTGTGGGTATGTACCCTGCAAAATTATTTTGTGGTCACCAAAAAAACATTTTGTAGACGCCACTAAAATATTGTGGCCATCACGAAATTATTTTGTGCTTACTACAAAATCATTTTGCAGGGAAGATTTGCAACAAAATGTTTCTTTCAGTGAAGTACAAAATATTTTAGCGTGGATAGCTAAAACTACTTATCATGCTCCAGATTTAGTTCAACTAGCCGCTTCGACCTTCCAACACTTGATTACTGCAGTACCAATCTTGTGTGCAAAGAGTTTTTTTTCAATTAAAGTAAATATTATTTATCAGTTACGAATAATACTAGCGAGCAAAGCCGCGGGGGGCTGCTAGTACTACTGTAATCAGTACGTCAGTGTTCAGCTCGTAAAAAGTAGTCGACGTAAATGTTTTTTATCGTGGCCCGCGACATGATTTAGTTCTACTTTTGGGCCATAGTTTCGAAAAGTTTGGCACCCCTGGGTTAAGGGCGTTCAAGTGGGGAAAAATTCATAATTTTATATTTGTATAAAATAGTGTTAGTTTTGTAGACATTACTTCAGAGAACATTAATATCGAACGGAAAAAAATTAGCTCATCTAGTTTTCCCGTAATGTCACTTCAAAGTCAAAATTTGCATATTTTTACTTCATACAAAACTTGAAAACCAGTAAATATAATGA
>PNEQ01105708.1:0-33019 GCA_003012365.1 Medauroidea extradentata | reverse complement strand
AACTTTGTTACAACTGGAACAATAGCTAATGAGAAAACTGTGTACGCTTTTGTGAATACGTGGGTCTGTGAAGTGACATATGCTTGGAATAAGTAAAAATTTAGTGAAAGTCTATAAATTACAAATATTAATTTTAAATATTGTGTCATTTTCTACTTTATGTTTCGTAACTGATAGTTATGTAACATTTTTTTATACACAAGTCACAAACGTTAGGGAATAATGTAAGTGAACTCCCGTTAAACAAATTGTTGCACATTTAGAGTGCTTAATTGGAACATAGCGAACGTGTAAATTTTATCGTGACAGATATTTATTTATAAACGCATTTTTTTTAAATAGAGGAATTTATGTGATCCTCTTAAACAATAACCCGCAGTTAAATATTACATTATTTATAAAATACAGATCGTTCGGTAATTTCTACAGAGTTTAAACCCGTCTCTCTCTGTATTTCTCTCTGTGTTTGTACAAGTGTATATAGTTGACATTTTTGAACAGTTCGTCATCACATATAATAAGAACTTTGTAAGAATATTCCTACATACTAACGGATTTGCTTCACTTAGGCACGGTATGGCATATGCGAGCTGCTTCATTGTGTAAATATGTATATATCGGTCGTTTGTAATTTTATGTATCTGATATCTTCTGTACGAGTTCGACTGTTTAAAATGCTACTGTAAATGCATTTGTTATTTTTGATATCTTAACACAACAACGCACCTTTGAGGTAAGCTTGCAAATAATTTATGGCAGTGTATTAATTTGAATAAAAAGTAAATAAATAAGTCAAAGTGAACTGAAACTGGTATCGTAGCTTCAGAACTGAATGATCAGCAAGAGTCAGCTAGCCACATATATCACCCTCTTGTATGTATTACCGGGTAACTTGGCGCGCCGACTATATTCCGGTGTTTCCTTCAGGACATGGAAGGGTTATAAGTCAGCAGACTCTATATCGGTCAATATACCCTATCATATAGGTTATTACTCCAGGGTGGACGAGTTATTCTGCTAGATTGCCTGCTTCTCCGTCTCTGTCTGTCCGCGACGTGAATGTATTCTTACGATACTTCAGGCTGAAACCGGAAGAGCAACCTACGAGGACTTATCGGATACTCGATCTCGCGGAGTACGAAGTGGAAAAATTCAAGAATGTGAACAAGCTGTCAGGAGAACTGTTCTCAGTAACAAGTAACATGGTGGCTGTATACAAGGTATTCTTGAAATAAGTGCAGACATTTGACTAAATAATAGTGAATACTTATACTATTTTTTTAAATACTGTTATTATACTCACCCCCTTGACTTCCTTTCCCTAGTATTCTTACTTATTTAGGTCAAGTGTACACTGGAAAAAATTTTTGTACTTTTACACAGAAAATCCTTGGTAACCCAGTTGCCAAAGAAATTCCTTCAAAAACTACAATGGTTGCCTTTGTAATAAATTACGAAGTATGTGTTTGTAAAATTACAAGGACTAGCCTTGTAGCTGTACTTTCAATAAGGGAAAAAAATCAATGTTCATCATACTTCATAAATAACACTAAATTTTCATCTTTCACTATCAAATAACTTTTGAATAAAGAACGTAAACATGAACTTATTTAAAAAAAAATACATACTTATATATCTATCGGGTTGTGCTAAGTTTCGAATCTACGCAGTTTAACTCATTTTTTTTTTTTCATGTTAGGCTCCTTGGCGAGGTCGCAACATCGCCAATGAGCCGAACATCCCCCCTTTACAGCTTTTTAGTATGTGACAATTCCCCAGTTGTGACAATATTTGGTGACTCTGACAATTGAAAAGACGCTAACGGACAAAAACAAATTTTACACCCAGCCAGACCTGGGAATCGAACCCAGAACCCCTCGTATCCAAGCCGGTCGCTCAACCAACTGAGCTACGGGGGGTCGGCTCCTCTAGAACACTGTGATTTCTATATCGAACAGTCTTTATTTATTTGCATACATTCAACGTACAGTTCAATAATAATTCTATCTTTTAAAGCATGCAATAATTAATATAAATATTCACTTTATTCCAGAAAAATACTTTTCAGAAGTTGTGATCTTTGCAAAAAGTAATTTCCGGCGAACTTACAATTATTGTAGGCTATAAATTTTTCTAAGTTTTTTTTTTTTGCGAACAAATTCCTTTCAACATTATCAACTAATAATTTTACACGGAAATGTTTTCAACATTTACAAAAGTTTGTACAACTACGACGAAATGCATTGTCATATTTTACCAAATAATTTACAGTGGTACAGGTACTGTCGGTATAGGCACAAAGAATTCCTTTGTAGTATTACAAAGTTTACCTTTGTAACTTCATAAACTAATGATTTTACTAAGAAAATCTTTGTACTTTAACAAGGATTTGTAAAATTACAAAGAAATTTCTTGTAAATATTACAAATTTGTTTTAGAGTATAGGGCCCGGTATATTTCGCGAAAATATTTTCGCATCAACTTATTCCAACGCCTAATGTACAAACTTTCAGCTATGTTTCGTGTTCGATAATTAGATGTTTTTAACTATCGGTGTCTTGCGGTTCTAGCAAATTATCACGGACGTGCGGTGCCTCGGCGACCTTGTCCTGATTGGTGTAGTCATATGACATACACGAAGACGCAACGCCAGTAACAAAACAATCACAAATATCTTTAGGGTAAAAGTAGTCTCGAAAGAGCGCTCTAATTTGTGGCGACTTACATGAGTTGGCAGCAATTACTTATGACGGTTCAAACGACTGCAGACGAATAACAAATGCTAAGTACCGGCGTACCAGAATCATCATGGCGTGGTTAAATGTGAAAACACGAATAACTTACTAAGAAGATTGATAGACTCCTAGATATTACAATAGGAACCTTACAAATGTTGAACTATTCCTGAGATAAAACACTCTCTCTAATATAAAATATTTTATAGTGGTTGAACGTGCCAAAGTTTCCTGTTTCTACGCATTACATTTGGCTATTTTAATCGCTCACCAAATATACAAATGAAGAGAGATTTTACGAAAATATTTCGCTACAAGATACGATTCAAAATACTTGTTAAGTTTACACACATAGAGAAACACACAAGCACACACATACTTAACATATGCTAAAGCACTATTCAACCAATAAATAATACTCTCTCACACACACAATTGAAGGGCACGAGAAAAGATAAAGATAACCCACAATGTATCACAACTGAGTTATGTAGCCTAATGTACATGTAATGATAAGGTCCAATTTTACAAAGAAAAAGAATTAAAATCATAACTGTTTATAAATTATGGTTTTAGTTACTACACTTTAATAAATAGTTCGTACATTTGCCACACGTGCGTATAGGAGCGCTAAGGAAGTGTTTATGGTATAATTGATTCCCAGTCATCCATAGTAGCATTCCTTAACTATTTTATAAAACAGTCAAATGTATACTGAAGTTACCAGACTTGTATTGTAACAACTGTAACAGTTTGCATATTTACAACATGGAATTATGGTAACTGTCCCATATTGTGTTTAGGTTTATTACTTCCTAAACAGTTTAGAAAGTTTTTTTTCAGTGATATAAAACTAAATGAAAAATAAGCAAGTGCAAAATAACACAAATACAGTTATGGTTATTTAAATGCTGTTGAACACTTTAAAAACCTTCCTCAAATGTTTAGGAAGTAATTAACCTAAACGCAGCATGAGACAGTTACCATACTTCCATCTTCTGAATATGCAAACTTTTATAGTTCTTACAATACAAGTCTAGTAACTTCAGTACACTTTTGACTGTGCTACCATGTATGTCTGGGAAACAATTATACCATACCTACATTCTAAGCGCTCCTATGCGCACGTGTGGTAAATTTACAAATTATTTGTTAGAGTGAAAGCTACGGATGCGTGGCCTGCCTGCAAGATAATTATTACAGCATTGTACTGCAATTTTTTGCCGTATTGCTTAATTTCTTACATCGGAATGTACCCTTCAACTGTGTTTCAGCATATGTTAGGTATCTCCACGGTAGTTACGAGGGTAGAGTGCTCAAGTCATCTATAGGTTTCTATCACCAAGTTACACATGGGACAATATTCTACTGCAACCTCAGCGAATAAAAAAATGAATACATTCAGTGCGCGTATATTTTATTGTCAACCTCAGCGTACAATAATTGCTGTACCAAAAATCACAGCTGCAGGTTTATAAAATCACGACTCATTTTACGGCTGCTAGTTAGAGCCTTAACATTGGTGGAAGATGTGTTGTACTAACTTGATTCAATGCCCTACGCGCACATATGCAGATCTGACTCATGTTTACTGGCAGCATGTCTTTGTAAAGATGTGTCACTTAGATCACTGTGCAAGTAAGGATAAGTTTAGAGCGACGACACCTCTGTAATTTGCGGGTAGAATCCCAAGACGCCGAGACTTAAGATGTGGTAGATAAAAAAAAACGCTGAAAACATCAGTTGATTTCTACGCTTTTTCGAAGCCAATGTGGATAAAATACTCAGCCACAGTCCTAGATAATGGTATCTGCAAACTTTATGAGCAAATATTTATCCAGAATTACTAATTTGTTAAGCGTGATCTCTTCCACCGGAGTTATATGCACGAGGTTCCGGCGTCAGAGATTGTGCCTCAGAAGTTCGTAACACTGGAAACAATTTGGTTTAAATCGTTGGCTAAAACTATTGTCTAGGATGGCTATTGTTTAAATTTCGCAAATTGGCTTCAATAAACCTACAGTTATACATTAATGCTTTTAGCGTTGAACTATGTACCACGCCCTCTTAACGTCCGTGCACTGAAAAAAGAGTATAGTTGCTGGTACTATACTTCTGTCAAAATAGGGACATCAAAACAGTTTGGTTGTCAGTACTACTCTGGACAGTTCCTTCAACAATCTGTTCTGTTTTGTACCATCTAGGCTCTTTGTTTCTTCTACAGAACATATTATTGAAGGAACTGTCCAGAGTAGTACCAACAACCAAACTGTTTTGTTGTCCCTATTTTAACTGAAGTATGGTACTTGCAACTATACTCATTTTTCAGTGAACTGTTTAGTTTCTGCTGTCCTTGCGGAAAACAATTTGTTTTAGTTTAATCAGAGCAGATGCCAAGAATCTGTCTGGCAGTTTTGTTTAGTGGTATTTCACGTGTTAGCTATTTATTTCCAAAGCAAGACAATATACAATTTCGGCTAAACAGTCTGTAAACCAGGATTTTTTAAATTACATACTTAGCTAAAACAATAGTATTTACTGCCTTGGAAACAACAGCCAACATGACGAAGAGTATTTAAAACAAAACTGCCAGACATATTTGTGATATGTGCTCTCGTTTAGGCGTAAATAATTAATACCGTTAAAAAGATAGAAACTAGAGAGCATAGCCCTAAAACATCCACTCACTTGCCATGAACCATAGCTACAGAAGTTCACATAAGTCACAGAAACAAGTTAAGTCAAAAAACTTTTCACCAAAAATCAGTGGCTCTACGGATGATTATAAAAGAGACAAAACATATTTGGTTTGGTGCATGATGCACGCGCAGTTCCATCGGCGCGGACCAATCAGGAGACACGGTACGGGATGATTGCTCTTGGTCACGGCGAGACACGTGGTGGGGTCAACATCGTTGCCAGGTCAGGGCGTGTGTCAGCGTGCCATGTCTCATCCTGTTAACTGTCGATCATTGCAGTGGTCCTGCCAGTCAACAGCGGCTTAGTAGTGGCAACACTGGAGGGGTCAAGTATACATACCCACCTCTCTCCTTCAATAAGCGAACTGAAGTTGTGGAGCCAGAGCGGAAAAAAAAGTTTATTTTTATAAAATATGTTTTTGTTCCTTATATTCAACTTTCAATGAAGAATGTCTCCAAGCAAATACATGGGATCTCGACGAGTCGAAAACAATTTTTCTTGATTTATGAGAATCTATTATTGGTTTCCTGTTGGGCCTTAACCATCCATGCAATACTCGACAGAACTAAAGAGTATGTAAGTGTAGTATGTATAAGGACACTTGCTGTCGCGTGAAATTATTAGGTACCAGTAGTCTTCGAGAAAAGACTTTTGTACTACTTTGTTTCAATGCTATGTGTGCACATCTGCTGCAGCAATGTTTCGTTGTTTTTGGCAGCGTGATATTTAGTAGAGAAGTCACTTATTTGACTGTACCAATCAGTACAAGGTTACCGAGACACCACACGACTATTATTATCGAGTAGAACACTAAGACGCGAAGGGACCGCGATGGCACAATGGTCATACCATTCGCCTCTCACCAAGGCGATCAGAGTTCGATTCAATCGGTCCCCGGATTTTCGCACGTGGGAATCGTGCCGGACGATGCCGGATTCTCTCGGGGATCTCCCGTTTTCCCCGCCCATTAACTCTGGCACTGTTCTATATTCAGCTCATGTCACCTCTCACCAGCACTAAAAACCTCGATGTTGAGAGGTGACCAAAATCTCTCACTCACTCACTCTCACCAAGACCCTAAAAGTTGAAAACATGCAATCATTGACCTTGAAGCTGAGCTGCAGGTGGACACGTAAGACAATGAAACGAGTCAGTGCGAGAATTGTTTCGTAAAAACTGCCGTGCCTCAACAATGAGTGAGCGGAAGTATTTTAGTTAGCGCTTAAAAAAGGGGTTCAAAGGTGGCAAGGGTTGATATGAGGTCAGTTTGGATCATCGCCAGAATAAAGAGGCAGGATAAATAGATGATTCCCGAGAAAACATTGCCGAACAACGGTATCGTCCGGTGGTATTACTAAAAGCAAAAATCAAGCGGGATTTCCCCGGAAATGAAGGCAGGATCACCTGGGAAGGTAGTGATCGCCTTAAAGGGTATTGATCCCTATCACCTTGTATTTAAAAGTTGTTTCACGATAACTTCTGCTCCAGTTGATGTGTCATGATTTTCGTCACGACAGGTCATAGATACAAATTTAATGGTTTTTCTGAAGTTTTTTGGAACCATAATGTATTCATTATTTTGCAATGGAAAACAACTGACAAGTAATTTATTTTATTTAGGGTGGAACTATTTTAGCTTTCTAAATTTGTTGAGATTGTAAAGGTAAGAATCAAGGAATATTTAATAATTAATGCAATGGTACTCGAGGAATCATTAATATTTTTTTTTTGTGATTTGAATTTTGGCATGTATTCACTTGGATAACAAGTTATAATTTTTATGTAATTATAATTATTGTGTTAATATTGCTATCTGGTTTGCAATGGTGCTAAAGGTTAAAGCTGCCATTTTCTCTGTTGTAATTGAATGTAATGAATAATAAAATAAATGTTATCTTTGTTACTGAATTTAAAGTACTTAGGTTTTTGCCTACAATTTTTTGTGGGTAAAAATGTTTTTCAATTTATTAACATTATCTCATTTTCCCTTTTGCAATGAAACGTTACATTCCACTTAGGCCTTTGCCTGAGGTATCTGTCGTCACTATGTTGGAAACGGTGGTGACAGACTTTAGCGTGTCATCATTGGTGGTGTCCTGATTGAAAAAAAAAGGGTTTTAAGGTGTTTCCTTGGAACACCGCCATGGAGCGTTGCAAGCCGTAAATACAAACAGCGAGGAATCTGTTCCCCTGAAGTCACTACGCTGACAGCAGTCCATGGATGTACTGTTTCCTCTGATGACAGCCTCGTTGTTTGAAAGAGCCAGCAACATTTTACAAGTGCAGTGACATGGACGATAGGTTCCACTGTCATGTACGTTCTCAGGTATTTGCGATTTGTTCGTTGCTAAACGCTCCAGATTTACGCAGAAATATTTTGGCACCAGTTTGTTTCAAAGCCTTATGTGCTCTAATCAACGGCGCCTCTACACGAAGACACACTGTCAATAACCTGAAGAACAAATTCAGATGTGCACGTTAGGCATTGAAACAATATATTTTCACGAAAGTCAGGTATCCCTGCCAGTAAGGATCTGCAGTTAAGAACACTGTATTGAAGCTTGGTCAATAGGTATCGTTTCACAACGCGCAGTAGGCAATCGAATACAGTCCTACCAATAACCTACACTCTAAAAAATAGTTTGTAAAATAACCAGACGTGCGTATAGGAGCGCTAAGAAAGTAGATATGGTAGAATAGTTTCCCAGACATCCATGGTAACACTCCTAAACCTTTTTATATAACAGTCAAATGAATAGTAAAGTTACCAGACTTATATTGTAACATCTGTAAAAGTTTGCATATTTACAAGAAGGAAGTATGGTAACTGTCCCATACTGCGTCTGGAATACTGGAATAATAACTTCCTAAACATTCTAGGAAGTTTTTTTACAGTGTACTGAGTAAGCTAACATCTAACACATTGCGTCGCAACTTTTCCCATTGTTTCCTTATAACTGTTTATTCACTAACACCAAAATTCCATCACTGCTTTTTGACTAAGACATGGTCAACTGAATCTCTGGACTGCTTGTGGTGACCCGTTAGTCGTCCTCCTTAAAGACGACATATCCTATTGTGTTGTATCCATTAGAGGCAACAGTATGTGAAGCAATGTAGGTGAATCTTGTGTGGATGTTAATACCACCTTTATACACAGGGCAATAAATCATCGACAAGTGCTCGCAGTATTTTGTTTATTGGTCAATGTCAAGTAAATGTCTTCGTATTTACGTTTTACAATGAGTTTTGTACTATCACACAAACTGAAAAATGGCACTATTTAGTAATTTAAGGGTTTCCAGTCCATGGCTAAGGGTGGGTGTGTCAAGGAAAGTTGTTCATAACTACAACCATACACAACTGTGAGATATTTGTGGAGTCATGGACTGATTTGTGCAGACACAATCAAGAGTATATCAGAGGCGAGGAAGTAATTATTGAATAATGCGAACTCAGTAACAGCAAACAATTCCACTCTACAGGCTTTTCAATACTTAGCACTGAGAGTGTATAGTCGCTTCAAATACCATTTTCCCTGAAACCCGACCACGCCTCGCCGTTTTTCCCAGCAGTCTTCTCTAATACACAGGTGAATATTTTGAATAGAGTGTTTTTTTAATACATAAAAATAATCGTAATTCGTGCATCAGTTTGTCGGCAAGATGACACCGCCCACGAGCCAAGCTAGAACTACTCTGAATGCCTAGGCAGAGAGTCACAGAACAGGAAGTCACTCGCACCACGGCTCCAGGCGGGCGCAGGTATCTCGCATGTGTGGATGAAATACTGTGCGAAATATTTCCGCGAACACTGAGGGTAGAGGGGGGAAATAATCTGCACTGCTTCGGCAACAAATCACCCGAGCCCGCGCGCCACTTAGCTTAATGCCGCGCCGCTGTATGCTAATGAGAATGGAGCACCCAAATTAGCACGCGGCAATCCTATCGCCAGAGGAGGGGAGGGGATGGCAGTGGTGGCAGGGAAGGAGGGGAAGTTAGTGGCTGTGATAGGGGAGGGGGTGGTTTGTTTGGCGCCGGCTGTCGGTAGTGTTGTGAAAACCTTGGGTACTGGCTCTCAGTGTACAAGGGAGGGAACATTTTGTAAACAAAGTAGAAACTCATAATACCCCAGCAACAACTTGCCGTGTGATAATTGTTGACCCAGTTTTATACTGGATAATTAGATGCGTGATTCTTATTTCCACACATGTTTTAAAAGTTGACCGGGCTAGGCCTGCCTGTTCAGCTGTAATACAATTTAATAAGGAATTTTATGACATGCCACCTTTTCGGAGTTAGTTATATCCATATGTGAATTTAGTGAAGATTTTAAGTCCCTACATATTCAGAAGTACCTAAAATTGGCGCGTTTTCTTTACGGCAAGATGGGACTCAAAACAGTTTGAAAATGTATCTCAGAACAACTGACTATCCTGGAAACTCAATACACAGAAATACACTTGCTAGGAACCAATCATGTGAGCTTACGTGCCCACCATCAGATCTGCTTCATTGCTATCGTCAGCATGTATTTGTGCAAAGGTGTCTGGATATGCCAATCAGAATTTACTGAGACACTTCACGTCTGTGATTTGTGGGTGGATATCCCATACGCGAGAATATCCAAGATGCGTGATAGTTAACAACGTTCAATCTATGTACCTCGGCTTCTGGGTTGAGATCACGTCCGATGTTCGGTTTCTTCCGACGTTTCCGCAATACTTGTCGTTGCCATGATCACTGTTGTACTGAGGTGGAGCTGTTCAGATGTGCACTATATACTGGATGTGTCAGCTGGGCTGAGATTGGCTGGCACATACAGTACATAGTGCGTATCTGAACAGCTCCACCTCAGTTCAACTCTGACGACGGCAACGACAAGTATTGTAGAAACGTCGGAAGAAACCGAACATCGGACGTGATCTCAACCCAGAAGCCAAGATACGTATCACCAGAGACATGAAAACTTCGCGTTTTCTTTTCGGCACAAGCTATAGAACCCCAACAACTGTAAGTTTGCGTAACTTTTGAACTTGACCTTTGACTTGTTTTACAATTCCTGGAAGTCTCTGAGCCAATAAAAAAACTTTACCTAATACAGACTTATATCACTTTAACACCAAGCAGCTAATGAGCACCTACTGTCTTCTTCAGTTCACAAATATTCTTGCAGGCTAGCCTACAGGTCTGTGAACCCGCTAATATTTCCCGTCTCTTCTTATGGCTAAAGTGAGGAAATTTCGCGAAAATCTATTTGCGACACTTTGTTTTATTGGCTAACGTGCAGACCTGCAGCTCTGCTTCGTGGTCAGTGAATGGATGTTTTAACTCTCAGCGTACTGGAGTCCTACTCAATAATCACTGACCTACTGTGTTGCTGTAAGCCTCGTTCTGATTGGCCCAGTCAAGTAAGTGACGCCTCTGCACAAAAAACACACTGCCAATAACCATAAAGTATACCTGAGGATGTGCGTGTAAGGCATTGAAACGAAGTAGTGCAAAAATCTTTTCGTGAAAACTTCCTGTCTCTACTTATGACTCCGGCCACGATAGCCTACGATCAAATCATACCATCCCTGACCATCAAGCAGCGCTTCTGAGGTCCTTAACCGTAGCAGAGTCCGGAGAATAAGTATTACACTGGACGTGCAGTTCTGTGAAACCTCGAAATACTCCTTCCACCAGTGTTAGCGCAATGAGTTTGTTGCGATAATGTTTCTGCACCGTTTGGCCCCAATGCCTTGTATACACTTCAGCAGATCTGCTATATGCTTAGTGATTGGACGTTACAACTCTCGCTGGTACAGAGGTACATATGACATATCTTATACGTATGGGTGTCGCAACAACCTTGATCTGGTTGGCGCCGTCAAATAAGAGTAACAAATACAGGTGGCCAATAACCACGCAGCAGAACTGCCGATGTGCACGTTAAGGCATTGAAACAAAATGATGTAAAGTTGTGTTCGCGAAAATCTCGTGGAATTTTCACTCGTCGCAGGAAAAAATTTCTGTCGGTTCATCGCACAATCAGCAGCCAATCAATAAATGTTTGTATGCTGTATTCAATCGCAGTAAGTAGTAGAGACAGGATATATTGGCGGTCCAATGACCTATAGCTCGAGGCACTGGAAAATCGATCAAATATTTGACATAGTCTCTAATGTACTGTCGTATCTCAGTCGTGCCACGTATAACAGTTTTCTGGCAAATCACACACGTTCTGTGTTACAACTACACAGTTCGAACTGGGCCTGTTGAAGAGGGACACAGTGCTTCATGTAAACGATTGTCAATATAGGTCCAGGTGCAGTTATACATAGCATGTTGGAGCCTACCAAACAATCAACTTTTCTCGCGATTTACCATCTCTACCTATAGCCTATAGGCCTACTTCAAAATATGTATATGTTTAAGAAGGTATAGAACTATTGACTTTCGACTGCGACAGTTTCGTACCATAATTAGGTCTTAAATTTATTACGTCGTTTATGTCGGATAACCACAGAAGGTGTTAGATACGTTGAGCGCTAATCGCAAGAGAAGAAAAAAACTTTGAAGAAGTCTACAAATTATTTCCTCTTGAACTCAAACGATTCCACGAAAATTTCAGGTCCCTACAAGTAAAAATGCCAATACTGGATTTTCTCATTTCGTACATAGATATGTGTACCTAGGAAAACGTATTATACTCGTAGCTTCTTTGATATTTAAGTGGTGCGCCGTCATTATGCCTGTAATCTGTGCTGGAAAGCAATCAGGGCAGTACGTGCATGGTGCGAGTGGTCCATTCTCATCAGCCAATCCCAGTTCAGAGCTGTAGCGAGGCCTGCTAATTACGCTACCTGTGTGCACCATTTAGCTGTCATGTGTTCCGTGCGCGGTAATTATTGTCTCTTCTACACAGAACGTCCACGATCGTTTACATTAGACCGTTACTACTTGGCCTGCAAATTACTTTTTTCCTTTTGAAATATCAAACTGTTGTAATCTTTGAATGGTTTTTGGAATGAGGATGTGTGACAAACTCACGTGGTTTGTTGGACGTTCGCCATTGCCAGAGATTGTTGACGAGTTGTAGAAAGCCCACAGTTACATAATAAAACAACTAAGAACGAGAACATAATTTACGTAAAAACGAAGAAACAAATCAAGTAAGATAGAAATGACCGTAGGTAATAAACATTCAAATATTACGAAATAGGAATATATTCGACACATAGGCAAGTAAAACCAAAGACCGTGCTTCGTCATTTCATATTACAATGTATTTTTTTTTTCGACTCCGAAACATTCGATAGCAGTCCAACAAAACATTTCGGTTTCTCATCGAAATGTTATAAACGTTTTTTTATAACTTACTTGGCCGTAAGTCCTGTTTAATAACGTGCCTGGAAGATCTTTGATCATACATTGTAATCGAATATGACGCAAGAACCGACTTATAAAATTACGATGTAACAAACAATAACCAATAAGATTATCTTAGGGAAGTGGCTGGTCTTTACTTTTCTCTGACCTTTTACAGTTTTGACTAATCCGTTTTTGTTTGGCAGCATAACAATACCAAAACGAGAATACTGGGCGAAGTTCCTAAAAGGATTAGTATTTATCTGTAAGAGAGTTAGGCCTATTTACCTTGTAGTGGATATACAGTTTTGAGAACTGACACAAAATGCATATCAGCAACCGTGTAAAGACTACTATAAATCGGGCTCAATTTTTATGCAGAAACATAGCATTTCTCAGAACTCTTAAAATCATTAGTTATAGTTAGCTTCAAAAATCTATTATTTTCAACTTAAATGATACATCTGTCTTATTATTACTGATTTAACCCAGTGTTTCGTTAAAGTATAACAATTCTGATAGGTCAGTCACTAAAACCAATACCTTCTCTAATCTACGGGCGTGCAAGTAGTTAAAGTGAATAAATTAATTTTTCGTCGGAAAAGTCAAGCATATTCCCACTTGTACGGGCAGTCATTTAATGCAATGAATAGTTGTTCGTGTAAGAGATTTAAAAAAAAAAATAGTGCTGGTATACTGTGTCATTGAGAGATAATTATGACTTTTTTTTTTACTTTGAAGTATATCGTCATCTAAAAATTGAATTCTTAGCAGATAACAAACATTTGAAAGACTTTTATCCTCAGTGTGAAATTAGCAATTTTTCACGAATAATGAGTTTGTAGTTTTCATGCAAGTATGCCCAATATGTAAATTTTTAAATTTACGCAATTGACTTAATGCCAACTGCAATTTCAATAGCTGCCTCAATTTTCCATTTCAAAAGTAAACACATAACGTACCACTGGAAGGTTTTTAAGTTACGTACCTGTCCTTAGTGATATTGAGAAACACACTTGTCAAGACTGTGAGTTAAGCACGTTGGCTGCATCAAATCAGCTTGCGATCCTACGAGAAGAAAATTTGTGTAAAGCTTTAAGCTTTTCCTGGCACTACGACGCTGTGTCATTGTATACGTCTCGGAATCTCCTGCAACGAGACAAAAATCTTTGAACCGTATTCAGTGTTCTACTGTATTAAACTCAGTATAAGTGTTTAAAAAAGTGCTTGATTTTTAACGGCACCAATTTACCGCAAGCTCAGGCATTGTATTCAAATAAAAGCTCACGAAGAAGTCCATTAACTTTGAGCAATTTTGTACAGAGAAATGCAGCTTCGTGTTATCATTAATTATCTTACTAATTAATCGAGGCGTAGTTTATTTTAACTTAGTTTTTGTTAATTTTTTTTAAACTGTGTTCTTAAATTGAAATAGTTTGATGATGGAATGTAATCTAACAAAAACAAATAAAAACTATTGATATATATTTTTTTACATTCGTGCAGTGGTTCCCAAAGTTTTTGGGCTTGCAACTCCATTTTGGGTACAATTTTAAACCACGACTCCTATGTGTGTACGATTTTTAACCGTGACCTACTCCATTTCAACAAATAATATTCACACACATATTTGTTGTCTCAGTAATTAGTATTACTTCACATTTTAAGTTCAGTCATTTGCTTAGATCTTAATTTTTACACTTTTCTGTTTTATCAAGTATTTTTTTTTTTTAATTTATTTTGGAAGCTTGTCGCGACCCCTCTCGAAACAGCCTGCAACTCCTTTAGGAGTCGCGACCCCTAGTTTGGGAACCACTGCAATAGTGTTTCAATTATAAACCCACAGAAGTATAGGAAAGAGAAAATTATGTGTGGTTAGACTACCCAGACACTATGTTCATTCCAGGTAAATATAGATGTACACACAGAAATCTCATTATGTACAATACTTTTTGATAACTTTAGGAAAAATTTGAAAACACAGACATGATCAGTGTATTTTGTATTATAAATGAAGAGTTTGCAGCATTGTTATATTAAACTGAGTATCTGCAAAGCAAGAACCTATAAACAGCAGAATGTATATTATATATGTAAAATATCAACAAAATTAGTAATTGTTGGGTGACTAATGACAAAGCAGAAAACCATTGAGTCACAGCGGCGTTTTATGAAAAAAAATAAATAAATAATTCGCTTTATTCTTCTATGATTAAAAAAAATTGCGTCTTTCACGAGAACAATAGCAGCAAATATGAGCGGATTTTTTAAAGCCCCTTTAATTTTTCTCATAAATTGGTTATACTACGTGGTTCTATTTCTTCAAAGAGGAATTTATCACAAATTAAATTTTCTGAATGAAGGTCCATTTCGTTAATTGGCATATAAACTGACATTATGCTGCCTTTTATCTCTGAAAAATCCTACTACAAGGTAAAACCATAGTGCAGCAGGCGTATTTAGCTAATTTACGAATTTCGGCTCCCTTTTATTTTTTTAAAAAAATTATTCTTGACAGAACTGTTGTAACATAGACCCGTGCCCTAATACCTGCAGGGAAGCGTCGTAACATTTGAATGCCAGGTATCTGTGAGGGGATGCGCGGAGTTTTATTGTCACTACCGGAGGTGCTGCAGGGTCCATAGCTGTATCTGTGACTTGCTGTATGTTGTCCTAGAGGGAGGGGGAGAGGGGCAGACTTGTAAGGGAGAGGGGAAGGGAAGACAGCAACTCCCTGGTGTGTGCCGGAGTCAGTACGCCACCCAGGGAGCTATGCCTCACGACGTTGTAGCATGGTTTACGAGGTGCAGGGGGTTGAGAGGGTGGCTGGTGTTCCCGTACAGCATCCCTCCAGGGGCAGGGCGCGAGATACTACCCGCCGTGCATCATAGCCACGAGTCTCTGGGGACAACTGCTACCAACTATCACACTTCCCAACCACACACCATCTAGCACCTAAACGTCTACACAAAGCGCGGACACCTGCCAACCTACACCTCGTCGTAGGCGATTACTAGAGACAATGGAAAAGCGTGAAGATATTTTAATTCAACACCAATAATATATATAATCTTCATGCTGATATTATTGTATTACGTAATTTGTAATACGTGTAAACAATAATGTAAAAAATAACACATGTTCTATGTTAAAGATGTGCAGTTCTAACTGGGCCTGTACAAGAAAGAAATAACAAAAAATATATAAAAAAAGAAATACGTCATTGGTTTGGAATGATCAATTTTATAATCGTCAACATTACCACAACCACATTTTCGTCTTCAGACAGACGCTGTTCAAATGAAAGAAATCGTCTATTTTGTCTGCAGTAGATTAAAATGTTTGTGATAGTAACAATATCTTAATGAAGTGCCTGTTACTATTCATCTAGTGCATTCATATCAATGGAGTGTGTAAATTGTTTCGTACTTTTGAATTGATATAAAATATGAATATCACATTTTGCAGCGTGATGTTGTACAAACTGTAATTTCAATTTAAAAAATTTAATATTTTAAAACTCATAATTCTGAACTAGTACATCCCCAAAATTCGAAACGCGGCTGCGGTCTGGCAACAGCGCGCATCATTAACCCTGTACTGCAATCAAAGATTGAGGCGAAATTCGTGTTGTACTCCGGCAACAGACTAGACTGCAAGTTATTGTACTCTCGTTCGAAATTTCCGTTGGATCATAATTTCGTAGCGAGCTGGGAAGAGTAGCCAGTAATTTGTAAGTTACGTTTTAAAATGATTAATCATCTATGGAGCAGGCACATGCGTAAATAAGTTAGAAAAATGAGCTGAATCCCATGAAGTGACGTGAGAAGATTTAACGACACTTTGGCAACTATGTGTTCAGAGCCAATGAGGTAAAATGAGATTAAGGGAAAATACGACGTTCATGCCCGAGCAAGACTTACAAACCAGGACCTCCCGCACAGTAGATCGGTGCCTGACCGACACAACGATGAGACGAAACAAGACACAGTAGTTTTCCAGACAGACAGTGTTACGACGTTTCGGGAACTGGAATCTGTTCCCGTCATCAGGTAGACACACAGCGTTCAGGAACACGCGTACGACTGATGTGTCGTTTTGTTTTTTCTGTTTGTGTCTGATATCTGCTGTGTTTTGTTTCGTCTCTTCATTGTGTCGTTTTGTTATTTTCCTGTTCGTGTCTGTTACCCACTGTGATTTTGTTTTGTCTCATCGTTGGGTCACATGTTTAGTTTTTTGATTTTGTGATTATAATTGTTATTATTTCGACCTATTATCTGTTTGTTTCTTGTTTTATTTGACCCGATTCCATTTTGGAATTTCATGTTGTGTGTGTATGCCTTTGACTAAAGCATACTCTGCTTATTTATGGTTTTCTATTATTTGTTAGTTTTCTTAGTCATTTATTTGGCAATGTAGTATGTCCAAGCAACTAAATCCAGTTATGCACTCCCATTGCACAGTTCTTTCAAAGATCATATAAAAGTGTTCTATATATTCACGTCGTAAATTTCTTAATTTTAATTTAGTCTTGTTAAGAGTGTTGGAATGTCATTGAATCTGCTGTGGGAAGACGAAGGTCTGGTTATTTCGTAATGAATCATCGCCTTTGTGCCGGGCTCACTGACTACTTCTAGGAAGTGTCCTGATTACCGCGAGCCAGCCACCCATCCTAGCAAGATGAACAGTTCTTCACCTGGCAACAAGGCGCGTTAGTTGTGACACTCAGTGCCTGGGAGTAGGCCGCTACCAGGGTTACTGGTCAGAACTTTGCTGACTCGGCAGGAGAGTCCGCGTCGACGGGGCAGTTGGACGCCATTTTCGAGGAGTTAATCTTCGTCGTCTGCCGGGAACGGACGTGTTGTCGGGTCCGGAGGCCTGACGGCAACCTCAGGCTGTTTGCAATGTAGCTTCGGACGTGAATCGTCAGCCTTGGGGTGGCATCCGCCTACCAAGGGCTACGACCGGTGGTACTCTTGTTTTGGATAGAAGTTAGTGAAATAGTAGTGTTTATGTCGTGAGAGAAGCCTGCTTCCAAGTATTCCGCCTATCGAGCCCTTAATGCTAAGTTAATAATATAATAATACAATATAACGTCTTTATAAATAACGTGAAGTTAAGGCATTTTATATTTTCTTACACTTAACCACATAAATTACATACATTTTTGAGTATTATTAATCAATTGATGCTTACAACTAATAACAAATAGAAGTTTTGTTAAATAATTTTTGAAATTTAATTGAAATAATATGTTTTACCATCTGAACTTAAAATTAGTTAAACCCTAATCTAAAATATTGAAACACTGGAAAAAAATACATCATAGATAAAATAACCATTCACTCGAATAGGGCTACAAAGATTCCAGGTTTTCATAAACAACGGAGTCACGCTAAGACATTAATTAATAATTACATCACAAAGTTTAAGTACTGGTAACAATTTTGTGTACTGGACTCAACATTTTTGACTCTATATACAAAGGTTGGAATAAAATAAAACTTTAGACACAATAGCTATTTTGTAGGTTAATAGGCATTCACACATCCACGAAAATTTATTTAATTTAATTAAGGTCGCGTTTTCCGAGTTAATGTATCACATTCATCCCTGTAAAATACATCTGCTCACATAACATTTCAAAAACATCAACATTCACTCTTGCAAACATCTATAGAGCCTCTAACTAATGTCCGCTTTAAAATATGTTCGACTCTACTAAAAAAACTATACAGGCAATAATATCTAGTTTGCAGTTAAAACACATTTACTCATACAAAAAAAATTGAGATACTCATATAAACAAGATCACATTTATCCAAGTTAATGTACCAGATTCAGAACAGTAATATATACATATATGCACACATAGAATTTCAATGGCATCAACACGTTAATGTTAAGTTTAGCGATTTATTTTGTTTTATTTTAAGGCAGACGATACAATTAAAGATAGGAGGTAAAATTAAAGTTAACGTTAACGGGAAAGTTAAAGTAAGAATGTTGAAGTTAAGTTGGAAATTTATTTGTTGTGAGAATTTAAACCGGGAGAGAGCGTGAGTCTCAGTCTGAACACCTACACAAACGTGAAAGTTTAACTTAACTTGGAATGGAAAAAAATTCTAATAAAATTATTTTGTAAAATGAAGTCTTAAATGTTGCCGTTTTAAAATAATCTATAACTGTTCATTTGTGATTTGTTTTAAATAATTCTTTTCTTGTTATCTTGAAAACTTTATAATGTTCACTCCGATTTAAATAATTGTTAATTGATAAATGTCTGAACTTTAAAATGTTTAAATCAATGTTGAGCTTTCATACCTTTCTAGTCATTAAATGGTCTGTTTAATTTTTATTTGTGATAACGCTTTTGTTTTATAATTTATTATCTTCTATATTAAATTTTAGTCTTTAATGAAACCGTCGATGTTTTAATTTATATACATTAAATGAGCTGGCCCCAGTTTCATTAATTTTTCAGCCTAGTGTTAAGTTGACTAAACTTTTCATTTCAGGTGCGACATGAGGAAAACACACGTACTAATTACTGAGTACGTTACCTTTACGACCGTTGTTTGTACCTCTTGCACGAGCTATAGAGCGAGTAGTTTCGGAGATGTGATGTTTTGCCCCTGATAGTTAGGCTATGTTAAGCTACGTTTTGCCCCTGAAGTTAGACCACTTATAGTTTTGTACTTGTACTCTAGTTATATTCCAGATGTACTGCCGATATTGACCCGTGACAATATACATGGACGGTTTTAAAATAAAATAACATTGGCGATGTTTGTTAAATTGTTTAATTTTTCTAAATACTTTATGTAAAAAGTATGTTAAAAATATGTTATTTCAGATTGTGAACCCTTAATATTTTATTTACTTATACATTGATTTCCTTTTAAATTTTTGCGTCTACAAGCTGAGTGGGCAAATACTTTAACAACAATATTTTGACGATATTAATAACATACAACTACTGCTATTTTATATTAGTAATATTATTTTGGTTTTAATTTGTAAACAGGACTTCCTTGCTTCTCCTTCTTTTAGAATTAGTTATTTTTATTAAACGAAGCAGTTATGTTTCTCTGCCAATTCCTTTGATGTTCGGAAGTAAACGAACCTGAAAATAATTAGCAAGAAATTAATATTTCATAAGGCAATGCTTGAGTATTCAAAGAAAGATTTTGTTAGGTTTCATTTCACTCGCTTGGCATAAAACGTTACGGGTATTTCCGAAACTGTTCTCATTTTAGACAACTATGTGCTACTAAATAAATCAGACTCGTAGAAAGAGAATTGCGTAATAAGAAAATTCTTAGAGTGAATAATAATAAAACTAAAAAATTTGTTTCTTTTATTTTAATTTTACGGTACAACTGAATTTATTATAATGGTCTTTTAATTCATTATATACTCTGATTATACGGTAGTGAAATAAATTCACAGGAACTTGGTACGTAAAAATAAATATTAATAGTACTGACCGCCATAAATACATTTGTACATGCGCGTATGATGTTCTAAGTATATTTCCAATTACTAGATAACAGATATAATTAGAATATATCAAAAACTTTATCAGTCACAAATTTGAAATTAGCCTTCTACGGATTAAAAATAAATTCAATTTTGTTTTTCTTAATATACCTACTGGCTAATTCCACCTAGTTTGCAACAGCGAGATAAACTATTAACAAAGGAAAGTTAATCAAAATCAATTTTCAGACGGATTCGCTGCTTAATCTCACGTGTTATTACGCTTTGTCTGAAAATAATTACCTTTTTTTGGCAAGCAGTTGGAATAACTAATCCATGTATTTGTCCCTGTCTCTGTGTGTCTGGCATAAATGTACTGACAACTGAATATGTTAACCAGTATCGAAATTGGATTAAATAGTACCGTTAACTGGGGTTACTTTGACCATTTTCGGGGTTACTTTGACAATTTAACATATAAGTTTTTGGGTTTTCTGGTAAATAAACAGATAATCTGAGCCGAGTATTTTTAATAATTCCTTTTATCCTTATAGCTAATGCTTGAAACTTTCATCCATAAATAACATAAAAACCAAAATTTTGAGTTGCCAAAGTTACTCCGCTAGGTCAAAGTAACCCCGGTTTAGGTTACTTTCTCTTACACCAGTTTCACTAAACCCTATTACAATACAATATTATGTCGTAAGCATCGTTTTTCTAAGGATATAATTTAGTGTTTGGAAACTTGACTTTTAGTTTTAAAAATTTTAAAATTCATATTTTTGAAATGTGTAACTTGATTTGCACTAGGATGTACTTTTAAACAATTAAAAAAAAACAATAATAATGTCGTAAAGAAAAATGACAGGAGAAATATCTGACGTGTTTGGGCCAGTAGTAATTTATATGATTGCAGTCTGCGAAAGTCTGAAAAACTCAGTAATTTCTTCTCTTTCGTTTTTTTCTCCTCTTGGTGGCTGCGAAGTATTTCAGGCGTCTTCGTCGACGTGTTCCACAATCATTTCCCTCGACTCGACTTTCGGCGGGGAAGAGAAATCTGGAAATACGTGGTTTCCTACCCCGCGCCTCCCCCCTCCCTAAACATAGCACAACTCGCGAGCCTGCCATGATTTACCTCTTCCATTACCACCAGCATTTTTCTGTCCACCACCCCCTCTTCCCATACCTCCCCCTCCACCTCACATACAACTACAAGGCTCTTCTCGTCGTGGAGGTAGTTCACGGCGCAACTCCGCTCTGAACATACGACTAGTCTGCTGTACTCGGGATGCTGGGCCGGCCCCACCTTCTTTCCCCTTCTAAATAAACTGTGAGAGGAATAAACATACAGAGAGAGAGAATAGTAAACCTAGTGAAGTGGAATCCTGATATATGCAATATACTTACTTCTCACGTGCACTCCGCGATAAACACTCTCTACTGCAGCCACAAACTGCATCGCTTCAAGAAGAGATTCGACACCAGAAATTGCATTACTCTGTCCTCAATTCTTCCAACAAATCATACTGCTACTATGTTGTTCCACCACATGCGCATAGTTGCGATCAATAATATATTTCAATATTACATTCTCGACTGTATTTTTTGTTTAGATAGCAATGCCAACAACGTTTATTTACATATATATTTACACATATATATAAACAATTAAGTATACATATCATTAGGGCCACGATTTTGTCGCGAAAAGATTTTTGCCCCACTTTGTTTCAGTGTCTCTCGTGCACATCGGCAGCTGTACTTCGTGGTTATTGGCAATGGCAGCGTTTATTTGTTCAGACACGTTTCTCGTTTGACTGCACCAATCAGAATAAGATTATTGTTGTAAATCCTTACGTCTGTAATTTGCCAAGGCAAGTGAGAGTAAAATTATCCAGTTACAGGCGACGTAGCAGACCTGAAGACGTGCACATCACGCATCGAAACTAAATGTTGCAAAAATCTTTTCACCATAAAATCGTGGCTCTACATATAATCACATCAAATTACGAAAATTGTAAATTGTGAGCGTATCGATGAAAAAATTATACCTTATATAGGCCTAAGTGAAGTTTTCGTTACTAAAGATTCATCACAATATTGCAGACACTCGTCACGTTATACTATAAGTTTATTTCTGCGTTACATTTTTGACAATACTAAGTTGATAGTCTTTACTAATATTTTCCAATTCTTGCAATGCACATCTACGTCAATTTTCATGTAAGACACCTTTATTCTTCCCTTTATCAACGTTAAAGTGGCACATCCACTCAAAGGTTCAGTGAATTTATATCATTGTTTGTATAATATACCTAAATATTTACGCCACCTAATATACCGCTGCAACATGTAGGTATTTAAAATCGAACGCTACATAAATAAATACTCGAAATCACGTGTTACGTAATACCTGGAAACTGTTTCAGGTTAAAAAGAAAAAAATTAAACGACCTGTATCAGTTTGTGATCTGCAGTTCACATTTGAACTCAAAACAAACTTTTTATTCCTAGAAACGTGTTATTTTCAGAGTCACTAGATTATGAGAAAAATATTTCCGTGCAATTTGATTTCAATGCCGCCAAGTGCACATATGCAGTTGTGCTTCATGTCCAGTATTTGTATATTTTAACTATTTCTTATCTTGGACTTATGATTCCAAATAAAAGACGTATGGTGTCACAATTGTCTTAAATAACCTTATTCTGATTGATGCGGCCAAATGAGAGACGTGTCTGAACAATCGCACGTTGCCAATAACCGTGAATATATTCGGGATAAACTCTTGTCTCTTGTAATAAGCTATCATATTCGCGGAGTTTTCGCATTTATCAACTGACATGCTGTAGAAATTAGACGAGGTCTATGTATGTATGTATGTATGTATATATATATATATATATATATATATATATATATATATATATATATATATATATATATATATACTATAAAGTGGATTTAAAAATATGCTATCAGCTATAAGGAGTAATTCCAGCAGTTGTCTAAACACTATAAATAAATAAATAAATAAATATATATATATATATATATGTGTGTGTGTGACATATATAACATATATTTAAACAAAGAATATGTATAAACAAAGAGAAAAAATGGCGTGAGAGAGCGAGAGAGAGAGATAGAATTCTGTGCATATGCCTCTTGAGATTTTTGTTCATTGTAAAAAATAAACCCAATGACCTATAAGTTGAGGTGTGACTACATTTCGCAAATATATTTTGGTACAAGCTAGGTTCATGTACATTATTACTGTAGTACATTTGCTAACCTTCTGTGATAACTGACGTAAAGTTGTGAGGTGACGTTTCTTATTTTACTCCATCAACCATGTTTGAAGTAACTAGGTTACCTGACGCTTGTACTTCACAGTCAGAATGTTTATAATGTTTAGAAATACAGACGTAAAATAGTCGGTAGGACAGCGAACTCAGTCACACACGCCAGCGAAATGGCGGGAACGCCTACCGCCAATCAGAGTGAGGCGGCTGCCCTGCTAGCCGGTAGCCAGGCCAATAGGAAACCTGACGTAAGATGCAGGAGCCGAACTTACACGGGGTTGGTGTCAACAACCTTGGACAACCAATAAGCGGCGAAGATCAAGTGAATCAAATGTGCCGCCATGTCATTTCAAGTGTCTATTACTGTTTAGTCTGTGGCCACGCCCCCACGACGTGTAAGAGATCGATCATGTTATGTCGTGAGCTCGAGTTACAATGTTTTGAATAACACCTAGTCGCAGAATATTTCCACGGTTTATTGTTTTAGATGGATGGATAATTTTACAGACAAAATGTTTATGAGTTAGATGTTTTCATGTGCTGTAGCTTACCAATATGGATATAGTCTAGTAACAAATTTTAAAGCTTTACTAATAATAACTTATGCATTTTACACGAAGCAAAACACAGTAATTTCTTCTTGCATGATGCGTTCGTGTGTATAATGTATAATTTTTTTTTCGTTAGTTCAGGATGCTCTATAAAACGTATTTTGTTTCTATGTCGAATAAGTTTAAAGAAATATCTTACCACACAACAATGAGAACTGTGTTGAATATTTACCTGCTATTACGGAAATCACTTTCTCTTTTTTTGTAAACGTTATAAATACCTCATATTTACCCTAGCTTACCATTAATTTTCGCTAACCATTCGGTAAGAATACAAGTTTTATATTTATATTTTATTTACTTTGGGTAGGGTTCTTTTCTTATGCACTTAAAAAATAATGTGCAATATTTCGATTGCATGTCACGTTTATTTTAAGAATTGCTAAGTTGGCAATTCTTTCGACTTCGTGAAATGAACAGCAGCTCCAGCGAGGAGCTTCCTGAAAGCTTATTTTCTTATTTTAAAAAACTAAATATCCGGTCCTTGCTTCCCGCCCTTGTAAGCGAATTTCCTTCTCCGTGAGCAGAAAGAGGCCGACGGGGGAGGGGAGGGACAAATGGATTTCCCTCGATCCTCTCGGGAAAGCGTATGTGGGAGTATTGTAAAGTCACGAGAGGCGAGATATCCGGGTAAACATGGATATGTGTGGCAAGGGTCACATTACACACTTATTAAGGTACGATTTTTGAAAGAACTGAGCTATGGGAGTACATGACTGGGTTTACTTTCTTGGACGCACTCAATTTCGATATAGATGACTGTCAAAGAAAACTAAAGAGAGCAGAAAAACATAAATAAGCAGTGAATTCTTTAGTCCTACTTATTTATGTTTTCCTATTCTTTTAAGTTTTCTTTAACATTCATATTTATTGCAATCGAGTATTCCCAAGAAACTAAATCCAGAATTGAATATTCTCAAGAAACTAAATCCAGAATTGAATATTCTCAAGAAACTAAATCCAGAATTGAATATTCTCAAGAAAGTAAATCCAGAATTGAATATTCTCAAGAAACTAAATCCAGAATTGAATATTCTCAAGAAACTAAATCCAGAATCGAGTATTCCCACGAAACTAAATCCAGAATTGAATATTCTCAAGAAACTAAATCCAGAATCGAATATTCTCAAGAAACTAAATCCAGAATCGAATATTCTCAAGAAACTAAATTCAGAACTAAAAATATTAATTTCAACGAGTTTTAATGTTCAGTAACATTTTTTCAGTGAAATTGTTATTTAACTAACAATTATTTTAGAGCGTCAAATTTATATTTTACCTTTTATGATTTTGACTTGTTATTGCACACACCCATTCGCAAAGAGAATAGATTGTCCCCAACGAAGAGTGTGAGCGCACTGAAGGTTTGAACGCTGTATTGCCGCTGCAGCTATAAGACGTGTCCTATCAACAGGGATGCAACCTCAAGATAGATGCGCGGTTAACTTAAATGATAACGGACGGGAAGTTTTCTCGATTTTTGCACCACTGTGTTTAATTTCCTTACGTGCATTACCTTACGTGTGCAATTGCGTAGCGTCCTCTTTCACTTGTCTATGCCAATAGGAACACGGATAACTGGCACACACGTCTATGACTTGAGAAAACAACCCAATGACGCTGGGATTTAAATTATCCAATTACTGGTCAAGAATCAGAGCTAGTGGTGTACACGTAAAGCGTTGAAACCAAGTTGTGCAACATTTTCCCCCTAAACTTCCTGTCCCTAAAAATAATTTACCGGTATAAAAAATTGAAAATTTACTAAATAAATGTCACAAATTTATGAGTAATACATTGAGACATGCAAAATGCATGTTATCACTTGGTAGCAGACTAAACTTCACTTTCCTATACATAACAGAGCATAATCTGCGATTAAATTGGTCACGAACTTTTATGTGTTGTCATTGACGTGTGTTACGTCTTTACAGAGATTGGCTTCTCTACCGTGTAAGCATTCTCCGCGGCAAGTCACGACAATATAGGCAAGCGGGAGACGTCAAATGAGCCTATAGTCACTTGGAGTCTAGTCAGCTGTCAGAAAATAAAGCCAATTTTGCATGTCTCTATTAATACATGAACACCAACCAGAAACTCTCCAAGATTTTTCACACAACATTTTTCAGATGTTTGACGTGAGATCTTCTCATCACATGACACTCATCCAATTGATAGTCGAGTTAACTCCAAACGATTTACTTCATGTTCCCCGTTGATGGACGTAACACTTGTGGTAATACTGTTTCGAAGCTTATACAGGGTTGTTGACGGTGGTGGAATGTAAATAGTTTCTTTCAAGTATTCCAAAAAGGAAAAAAGAAATCACACTGTGTAATGTCGAGAGACCCCGGCGGCCGTCTGATCTCCGTCAACTCATTCTGATCACAGCGTCCAATCTTGCGGTGTGGAAGTTGGGTTATCATTCTGATTGAAGATGAAATTGGCGGAATCATCTCACATTTGGGGAAATAACCACAACCACAACATGTCGAGATAGGACAGACCTATAATTGTGTTTTAACCTTCGTCGGTGAGACTGCGCATGAAATATTATGTTTCGGCAGGAGCACAGGAATTTTCTATTTCCCATATTCGAAGATTGTGACTCTTCACCTTTCTATTCAAGTGAAACATCGCACCGACAATGTATAAACGTGTAACAAATTCCTCGTCTCGCATTGCTTCCTGCATGAACTCACAAAATTCAACTCTGGTAGCGTAATTTACTGTTGTAAGTTTTGTAACAGTATGCGGCACGGTAGGCTGTAACCGTCTTCGCTAAATCTTCCAGACATTCGGCCGAGGAATTCTAATCTCCCGATATGCTCAGGTTGTTGATTGTCGTAGGCAACTCTTACCTTTGTTACTCAATGTTCCTGTGACCTTGAACTGACGATACCACCGCAGAATTCTCTGATGATTTGGTGGTTCTATGTGGTAATGCCTTCGGAACTCTCGGTGCACAGTAACAAACTATAGACATATTGCATATTCAAAAACCACAAAACGCTCTCTGTTGATTATATGTCACAATTTTGTGAACTGAGCCAGTGCGGCCTCCTGTTATAATAAAAATTATATTTAGGCGTATTAAATTGTTTTGTGAGCATTTCTTTGGTTTGGTGGTTAGCGCAAACCTTATCATGTACATTGTTTGTGAATTCTCAAACCCTGGCGAGTCAGTTGAAATAATTCTTTGCTGTTCCTTCAACATTCATAAATGTAATAAGCTATAAGTATATTTTAAGGACAGTATTTTTATTGATAATATTTGACGTTTGACTGACGTTATGTTTTAGTTAAGGCAACACGAAAGATTTACACAGAAATACAAGTGTGACATTCTTGAATGTTATAGATTTTCTTTCTGGACACCAATACAGATGAAAGAGAACATCTGCCTGTTAGTGTCTTCATGTCTAGCAAGGAAAAGTTTATATTTTTACTGCACAAATTAGAACACCATACGTCTATAAATCGCAGGTTGAACTCCCTTCCTTCTCTCAATGACGCGAAAGATGTTGAAACCACCCAACGTATTACGTGCAGTCACTACAACATATACGCGTCATATATGAATACGTTTAATCAAAGAATAGCAATCAGTGAACTTTTCCTGTGATATATCACCGTCACTTATCGTTAAGCTTTATACATAACACGTCTACGTAGCGCATTGGTAAATCGTTGAACTCACTTTCAAGATTATCAGGGTTAGGTAACACCTTGACCTTGGCGAGAAAGAGTTTTCTAATAACATTTAAGGAACTCACGTTCAACGGGCATAAACCCTACTCGCAAAGACTGAAATCCAGCAAGAGTTTCTTAAGAACATCAACTTAACGTCACGGATGAAAAAATGCAGGTTACAAATGTGGAAAGATAATGTCCCTCTTCCCAGTGGTTGGAAAGGAATATCTGACACAATACCTCATGGACATAACAAGAGATGTCTGACAATAGGCTGAGACGAGGAGTAATAGGATCCAGACTCAACATGGCAAGGTAGTGGCATATTAAAGAAGAGTATGTCAAGTGTGACTGAGAAGTAGTTCAGACTATCAATCTCCAGTGTCGACTATGACCAGCCACCTGCACAGAGGATGACCTTCATCAAGCCCCGGAAAGAAGATTGAAAGTGGTCACGTTTTGGTCAAAGGTTTTACTATATTTGTAAATCTGTAAATACGTATGTTTGTTTCTGACTGAGGAATAATATGTACAATTTAGGTTATACTCTATAAACACTTTCTTTGCCAGAACAAATTGGGTTCAAATAATAGCCACAGCAAAGGAAATTTGCTGCACATGTATAGGTTTGCAATAAATTCCTAAACAGTAAAGCAAATATTAAGTTGTATGTAACTTCTTTTAAAATAATTTCTTTGGACTTTAACAAATTAATTTTTTTGTAGAAGATAGAATGAAAGAGAGTGTTAAAATAACTTAACTAACTTCAACATAAAGACTTCAGTAAAGAATGTAAATAGTGAAGCAGTATTTTGTTGACATCCAAACAACACATTCCCTCATGGTAAAGTTAATTTGCAAAGGTTCATATTTATGCAAACCTTCGTTGTGTGTTTATACTGTTGACAATGTAGTGATAACGTTCAGAGACAGTTGCGAGATGGGCAAGTGTGTGCCTATACAGCAGCTTGTTGTCACGTGACGGTATATAGCAGCACGCTACAATGTCTCTCGTCCTGCGACGGACGTTCTTCCTGCATCATCCCTCGGTCCTCGCCAAGTTATTAGCTGCGCTGACGCGGGAAACATCATTTGTCTTTCCACAGCGAGCAGGCAAGTTGCCGCGTGGAGCGCGCGAGGGGAGGAGGAGGAAGCTTGCGAACATGAGCGAAACAACAAGTTCCTCAAAAGAGTTTACTAACAGTCGCTACTCTACTTCCAAAGCTGCCTCCGTCATCCTCTACTCATACTTGGAGAAACTTGTAACTGAGAGCCGTTGGCAGAGTAAGATGGCGCCTATACACCGGTACAAACACGGGCGTTAGAACGTAGGCAGGCGGGGAACAAATTACTTCCCCCTTATAAACTTCCCATGTATAAGGAAGACACAAGGAAATAACGGTTGTGTACCTTATCACATTCTTAACCGGAATCAGTGGTCACCATCAGTGGAATTTTATTCACTGAAATTCCAGTCAACAAACTTTTTCTGACTGATGAACCTGAAATATTTATTTACAATGTGCTAACATGCTCGTGAAATTTCACTGTGAACAACTGAAAATTTATTAATTTTATTTACTTATTTATTCACGGTCAAATTCAGCCAAAGACGGGTTTGCAAATGGTACATGCTTGTACATAATAAGACAAATTTAACATTAAAGTTACAGAATACATTTAAAATTTAAGTGAACTATGATAATGACCAATGAACGATCGATACATTTTTTAATAACTAGAGGTGACTTTTAAATCAACATAATTTAATCACCGAAACAACCAGCAAGATTTCGCTTATAATTACATTCTTCATTTTTTAACGAAATGAGTGGAATGTCACCGATGTGGTTCATTCCTTACTTATTAAAGTTTACAGCAAATTCGCGTATAAAATCCTTTCTAAATTACACAAGTTTCTTAACACATTCTGTCACTAGCTAGCAAACCTGCATGGAAATCCTCCCTGAGCACCTCGTTTGATGTTCAACTGTCCACTTCTGGTAGAGCAGCTAACGGAAAAGTGGCCGAGGACATAGAGTACACGGGGATAGGGTGTTCAACCTGAAAGTCGTTGAAACCCGCGGTATTTCCAGGCCAGTTTTTATAAGTTCAAATGTTGTAACCGGGAAGTACTTTTGCGTGCACTGGGTGATCTCGGCTGACTTTTACTATCCAGTACAGATGTGAACGTTATTTCTTGATATACGTACAGATACCGGATAGGTTCTTAAGAAACATATACACTTATTGTTATTAAAATAAAAAATAATTCTAATTGGATTTTTAATTATAATCAATGCACTCTAGTTTTACTAACACCTACAGTGTTGTTGTAGAGTGTCATAAGATCTAAGATGTAGCAATGGGTAGTACTCTAATTACAAATATGTCAGTATTAGCTATACCACATCCTTTGTCAAGATATATTGTGAATAGTTACTACAGTCCGACTATTTACATTCGTGCCTCTCATCAGTTTCCCTTGTCCTAAAACTCATCATCCATGACCACTCCCTTTATTATTCGTCGTAGGTCTCCAGCAGAATGTTCTCCAGAAATACAAAGTCACTTGTCTCCGACAAAGGTTGGAGGTTTCGTGACTCTTCAAAGCTTGCCACTCCTGAAGGCTGCTCACGTGGCAAAAATTCATAATTTTATATTAGCTCGACATAAAATTCGTTTTATAGACGTTACGTGTGACTACATCTTCCACTTGTGAACATTTCTTAGCTCTCATAGTTTTCCCACAGCGGCATGTCAAAGTCAAAATTTTCATGTTTCAGGGACATTGGAATAACAAAAACCAAGTGGCTAACTCGAACGAAATAATCTAGACAGAAATTACATATTATGGGTCATACAGAACATTTAAGAGTAGTTTATTTCCACCCAGAAGGAACAGTCACTTCAGTTTCATGACAAACGAGACTCAAACCCAAACACGGTATGAAGACAAAACAAAAGAAAGGCGAAGGTGTTCTCTGGCGAATCAGGAACGGAATCCCGAGAGGTGCAGTATAAAACAATCCGTATTGCAGGAGAGAAAGAGCCACACTGAAATAAATAAATGGTAGGAAATGTTTACTGCAAATTTTCTTGTAATAAAAAATAAATTTTTGGTAACCACAATAATTAAGTGATTATAACGCAATATTTTAGTAGATACCACAAAAATATTCGGATGCATAATTACTTAACAAAATGTTTTGTAGTTGACACAATATTTTTTTCTCACACGTGTGAGGCGATCTTGATCGTTACGATATAGCAAGGAAAGTCATTCACCAATCATCAGCTGCAGAACTAGCACTCAACAATAAGACTCTTCCTTCCACAGCCCCTAGTAGCCAACCACGTATCAAGTCCGTGTCCAGAACCTCACTCAGTCAATGGGACATCGAGTACGTTTGTACCAAAGACACCGCCGAGCCATTTCTCTTCTGTGCAGTTACTTATTCTAAGTTGCGGTGTTCTCTCGTCTAATGATCTAGTTCAGTTTGTGTCCTGTCCTGTGTATAGCCGCCATGTTGCTGCGGGATTACCGACTCGGTTCCTAGAACGACTGCCGAGTCCACTGAGGAGACTACACTAAATGCGAATATGTGTACGCGTTTTTGCGACCTAACTTTTGTTCTAATATGTATGGACTGACAAAAATTGTCTGCTGCTAGTGAAACATTTAATATATAATCTGGCACAAAGCAATAAAAACGCCAAAACGCCACCAGAATTACTGGCATACTGCCAGGTAGTGTTTACATTGATACACACATGCAAAGTGACGTAATTATACAAAAAGGAACCAACTTACAGTTTACCGGAACTGATATATTTAGGGTCAAGTCTACTTTGTGTATCTAAACTTTGTATTAACCGTTTTTGTGTGCTTTTTTTATTCTTAAAATACTATTTTTTAATGCTTATTATTTTTCAAGGACAAACTTTGGACCTTCCTTTCATACTTGGTATGAGTATCTCAAAATAAATGTCTTCACATGTTTTGCGTAACTACTTCAAGGTCATTGACGCATGTATGCACATGTAAACATATACTGAAGACCGTATTGTAATGACTAGTAAAAATAAATGAATAACAATGTAAAAAAACTCATATGCAATCCCAGACGCAAAGAATCTTGCACAAGCTACTTGAAACACGAGTGTTCATTACACGCTCCGCTATGTTAATATTAATACGTGACGGGCGTATACAAATTAAATTAAAAATATTAAAAATTATTTTTAACTTCTAAACTATTCAGTTTACTATTACTGGCGTACGTATACGAACATCAATACATACGACTACACGTTAAATACCTACAAACACTAATAAATACTTAGCTGTAAAAATACTCATATTTATGCTTTAGCACAGTTGTACGATTTTTATTTCCAATTGGCGGTGTATAAGTAATCAGTAAATATATTGTTAATGTGTGATTAACAAAACAGACGTCTATCTGATATGATTTAAGACGCACTTGGCGTGGAGTGTAGAAGCAGTGGAGTACAGAAGGAAGACGTAGAATGGGAACGTTAAGACCATCAACGTTTCCACTCTCTTTGCAGCTGTTTTTGTTCCACGGCTGCTTCACTGAGAGGAGGCCGGGCACAGCAGAGTGCGGCGTCCCAGTAGCGCCTGAATAATACATGAGCCACATGAGCAGGGGAAGGGGGCCGCAGGAATGAGAGAGGAAGAAAACAACCAGCACATACATTTCTTTCCTGAGGAATTCCTCTGGGCCGCCATGCCCGGGAATCGAATCTAAGTTTCAGAAGCCTCGCTAACTTGTAAGCATCACCCTACCTCCGTGTTTACTAATTTCATACATATTTCTACTTGTACAGAGTTACAATATGAATATATATATATATATATATATATATATATATATATATATATATATATATATATATATATATATATATATATATATATATACACACACACAAAACTGTACAGTTATATCTCTTAACTTGTATTGTAAAGTTTATTAAGTTTTCAGGTTTATATAATCTCGGATTGTGACTGCTAAGATCATTAAGACAAAAAATTATTATATTTGTACCAGTTCACCATTTAGAGTATACGAATTGTTTTTACAATCCTTTACCTTAATTTCATGTTGTTAATATT
>PNEQ01105707.1:0-41808 GCA_003012365.1 Medauroidea extradentata | reverse complement strand
GTCATCCCTGCTTCATTGCATGGCTTCATGTCACGTCATCCCTGCTTCATTGCATGGCTTCATGTCACGTCATCCCTGCTTCATTGCATGGCTTCATGTCACGTCATCCCTGCTTCATTGCATGGCTTCATGTCACGTCATCCCTGCTTCATTGCATGGCTTCATGTCACGTCATCCCTGCTTCATTGCATGGCTTCATCTCACGTCATCCCTGGTTCATTGTAAGGCATATATTGGATAGCAAATACAGCTAACTGAGCGCTTACAACTATGGGGAAACAATTTATACATAAACGTGTTTTACTGGTAAACGACTAAAAAACTTCAACGTCAATGTTAACAAAATCAGAAATAATGGTATAATGTAAGTATCTGTTCTTGCACACTACATGCGTCGGTAGGAAAGAAAAATTTCGAAGTAGTAATTTGGTTTTCTTAAATTTTTTGGTATAGCTGGTGTATTTTAATTTGAATTAGCCTTACAATAGGTAAAACATTACGTACGAATTACAGAAATCTAGGTTAGATCTTCTATATACTATATTCTTTAATATGAAAACCTACATTAATACTATATTATATTGTTTACCATGTAACTAGGCTGAGATGAATAGCAGATTCTACTTATTTCATAATAATATTATTAAACACATGAACCTACAATGTACAGTATATCTTATATATGTAACAAACTTTTACTTCCGTAAAAAATATGAGATAGTTTCTGATTATACTAGTATAATTATGACAGTTCTTGTTTTTTATTCTTGTATTTACGTAGTTATTTGGTTACATAATAAAGACAGAGGCGATAATAATTGGCTATGATATTATCACGAAAGTAATTTTACCTTACATGCCGTATGATTGCAATTTTGTTTTGTTATGTGTTTGTATGTTGTGCAGCTTCTACATATGAACTTTGACTCCGGAAGTACTTCAATAAACAACAATAATAATAAAATGTATATTTAAAATATCTCTGATCTCTTACTCCACGACTCCCAGCACACGAGGACCACACATGCCGAACATTCAGTATCTGGCTGAGTGTATCGCAGGCAGTATCGTGCAGGGTGAACGAGCATATACACAGTTTCTATACAGCCTTGTTTCGCTTCACATGTGATTGTTCTAGTCGTTGAACCAGCGTGGCGTGCCTCGTGGCTGGAACTTGTACATTTCTGTGCACGTCCGCCTGTGATTTGGTTGGCCAGGCTCACGTTAGCACACGTGTCAGTGGCTTCATTCAAGGCGCCTGGCCAGTTCACATTTGCTTTTCCAGTTTTTTTATTTAGTTTTAGATTTTTACGGCAACCAGTTTACATTTGAGAAGGTGATTGGCTAAAATATTTATTCTCTCTGCTGAAAAAATATTTCATTTGCGCCAACGAACAAAAACGTTTACTTAAACGCACTAATTCATTAAAACTGAAAAAAAGTACTTATTTACGGTGGTAATTAAAATTTAAGATTTTTTTTTTTTCAATTTCAAATTACACTTACGTTATTCCATCGACAAAATTATACGTTATAAGCAAATAAATACGATTTTTGAGCAGGCAGTGTATCATACGTAAATGTTTAACTTTGTGGAGGTTTCCCTTTTATATTGACCAAGAGAAAGAAAACAAGTGCAAGTGTTGTGAAACCTAGAAATACATAATTTTCTCCGCGTGAATTTTATAACCATATGAAAGATGTGAGTTTATATTTTTAATTACTTGTATGGAAGAGTTTTTCGCAATACTAGAATATACAACTATTATTTGTGCCACAAATTTCCGTTCATATAAAAAAATAAAAAATTAACATTTTAACTATTGCTTCAAACTGAACGTAACCTGAGTAATATATCAAAACTATCAACTCAAAGTAAAATTAGCAAATAAATGTTAGAAGTATTCCGAATTTATGCAGTTGAGCAATTTTGATGAGTTTCTATAATTCGTTGCTAATATAGATCTGTAATTATAATCATATTCAGAAAATAAAAGTCGCGATTTTTATGTTACAAATACATTGAATAACTTCATAACTAAAGCGACTTCAGCAATAAAAGGGCAAAACGTTATTAAATAGTAAAGCCAAAACTATTAATTAAAATTATCAAAACAATTAGTTTTAATAAAATAAGTTATATTAATTAAGATATAATGTCACACTGACTTCAATATTCGTATTGATACAACTTTGGAAAATAACATCTCATATTCATAAAACGATGTATGCTTACGTAACTACCACTTTTTGATTTTATATTGTTGCTGTAACGTGTACTGTATGAATTAGTATTTTATGTTGTGCAATCCAACAAAAGGGTTTAAAAAACATGCAGTTGACTTGGGATTATACAATATAGCTGAAGAAAACCAAGCCAATGCATATATATGTATATATATATATATATATATATATATATATATATATATATATATATGTGTGTGTGTGTGTGTGTGTGTGTGTGTGTTTGTGTATGTATGTGTTTATGTGTGTGTGTTGGTGTGTGTGACTTAGGCTACATTTGGAAAATAATGTTAATGGTAAAACTATATCGCATTAGTTTGGTTACTTCCATAAAAACTGGATATAAACGGGTAAACATTGTGGTATACAAAAGATTATTTGCTACAGGCAAAGTGCTTCGTTAAAATGTAAATTTTTAATCAAATGTTGACATTCGTAGACTACTTGGAATGTATTGTACTAAAAAGCACCCAAATGTTACGAAAGACTATCACTTCAAAATATTCGTCTGCCATGATCAAAACTTATTAAGGCCATGATCTCTTATTTCTACCTTTTTTAGTGATATTACTTTTTTTTGGCCAATACGAGTGCAGATATAAAAATGTTGTTAGTGGTTTTGTTTAAAAACGACTTCTCCATGTTTGTTGATATTTGTTTCAAGGGAGTAAGTACTATGGTTTTGGCTAATTATATAATTAAGGAAATTCTGGTTGTTTAACTTTAAAATTCACTATCAAGGCAAAATCATTTTTAACATAACTGCCAAACTGATATTTTTACATATGTTCTCGTTTAAGCCTAAAAAATTGGTGCTCACAAAACAATATAAACAAGAAAGCATGGTCTTAACTTCAATGTCATTCTTTAGTATCAACATGTGTACACGGTTATGTGAAATTCGGTTATAAGGTTCAAAAGTTGTAAGAAGAAATGCTCACTCATTCCCTAGCCTTCTCTCTCACACAAACATAATATGTCTACGTTGTCCTATTACTCTCATGTTCTCCAATTGTACGAATGCACAGGGCTGAACGTTTAAGGTTTAGGAAGCTATTTCTCGTGCGATCACTTGGCTCAGTAGTTAAGAGTTCCTTCCTGGTCTGTGGTCTGAGGGTCTCGGGGTTACTGACTGGGGAATAGTAATTGAACACTATCTCCTTGAAGTGGTGTGATGCTTGTCCCTTCTCCATCATCGCTGAGGAAGACAGTAGTCAACCACAGCAGTGACACCCTCACTGACAGCCCCAGATGTCCGCGCTAAGGCTCTTGCCTACCAAACAAATGGAAATGGCGAAGGAAAGTAAAACACTTTCAGTCTACTTTCCGAAGGCAAAATAGGCTTCAAGATCACCTTTTTGCCTGCGTGTCTGTGTGTGTGTCACCTCCTTAAAACTTCTGAACCAGTGAACAGAATTTCATAAAACTTTGTACACATAAAGTACTTAATAGAATGACTGTACATTTATAATTTCGTTTGCGCCCTTTTCATATTTTCAAAGGGCGGCCATTTTAACATTTTTAGATCAAGTTAGATATCTAAAGAACCGTATTTTAGACTTTCATCAAACTTGGTACACGTTTACTACATAACAAATTGGCATGACTTTTGTGTATTTCATTCATTCTGTGTGCATATTTAAAAAACGGTGGCCATTTTAATAATTTAACACGGAATTATATGTTTTAGGAAATATTTTTCAGAATTTCACCAAGCCTGGCACACACATACTGCGTAGAAAGCTGACTTGAATATTACCTATTTCGTTCATCCTGTTTTTATTTTTTTCTATGGTGGTCACTTTTATTTTGTAGCATATTATCCCATATCTTTGGAAATATTTTTCAGAATTTCATCAAACTTTAAAATGGTGGGCATTTTCATATTTTTATCATAGTATAACATATCTTAGGATATGTTTTTCAGAATTTCACCAAACTTGGTGCACATATACTACATACAAAGCTGACTTAAATATTGTGTATTTCGTTCATTTATTTTATTTTATTTTTTTAAATGGTGGTAATTTTATTTTTTAGTATATTAACCCATATCTTAGGAAATATTTTTCAGAATTTCATTCAACTTGATGCACTGATTCTGCATACAAAGCTGGCTTCACTTTTGTATTGTTCATTCATCCTGTCTTAATATTTTCAAAATGACATCCATCTTGACATTTTAGCATAGTAATTCATATCTTAGGATATACGTTTTCATAAATGTATCAAACTTGGTATACATATACTTAATACAATCCTGACTTGACTTCCGCATATCTCGTTCAACTATCTGTAATATTTTGAAAACAGCGGCTATTTTTTTATTGTATTTATGATAGAAAGACAAAACAGAAAAATTTTTCCTCAATTTATTAAACTAGTTTCTCGCATATAACTTAGCAAGGTGTCTTATCTTCACCATATAGGCCTATCATTTATCATACGTGTAAATAAATATTATTATTTTATATTGCTATATTACGTAAACTATCTTAACTTTCAGGGTTAGCTTGCACCCACTTTGAGGAAAGTAGGCTTATCAGCTATGCTGGCAACTTCTTGTTTGTTTTTTCTTAACCCAACGGGTGTAAACTATGTGGCTTCATCAAAACTGTGTTCCTTTGATTTGTACCACGTGCCAATGTTCCGATACATTTATTCAAATATTTAGAAATGTGTGTGTTTCATAAAGGTCATAAGACATGTAATGTGGCAAAGTTGAAAGTAAGTTGTACACAGAAACCTATACCCTTCAATAATTTGTGAATTACATTGGTCACGTGTTTTGTACTTGAAGCGTAATAGGCTTATCTTCGAGGTTGTTCCCAGCTTCAATGCACACAAACACAAAATGTCAACAACATTCTAAACGTGTTTTCATTGCAGGCCTATGTTATATTTACGTATCCACTGTTACTAATAAATTTTGTGAAGATGAAATCCGAGCGTGTCCGAAGACGGGCGACTTGTAAAGCCAACCTACTCACATCTTGCATAATTAGTTATTGACCTTATAGTACTTCTACAACAGACCGATCTTACGACTATGTTGTGCATATTGTCGGCGTGCACTTAGCTTATTAATCACACCTATCAAGCTACGTACACTACATGACATATAATAATTGATTGTACAGTCCTTACGTCAAACATCGACAACGCCCTCATAGATGTAGCTGGCATGCACGAGCCACTGAGGAACTCCATTTTATTTTATACATCAGCCATAGCACCATAATAATTGAACAAGTCGCCTAACATTTATTAGCAATAAGTATTACTTGAAACCCGGACACTTTTATTACCGTTGGCCTGCCAAATAGAAGTGCGTGTTCCAAATGAAAATTCAACAAAAAAATTGTGCGAAAGCTTAGTTAAATATATATTGATATGACTTTACATACGTATAAATTAAAGAAAACAAACATTTTGTCTAACATACGTATGCAGGTTTTGCGTGTTTTTGTAGACTGGGTTATGTTTTCACTCTCCGGCCGCCTTAACGACGCGGTATACATCAGTTTTCAGCGTCATATTTGTATTTTTATGTTTGTTCCAGATATTTTGTCTTATTTTATACATAAATTTTAACTAAATTTTGCTCATATTAAAATGTTTTTATCTCTCAAAGTTTTTTCGTAATGACTCGTAAATGTCAAAATTTGCATTTTACAGCTTTGTACGCCACTAAATCCAACTGACATACAAAACTTGAAAAAAATTTAAAGTGAATAACGATGTTACATAGCTACATAATCTATGTAAAAACAAAGAATAATAAAATATTTTTGTATTGAAAAAATATATAACTTAAATTAAAAATCAAGAATATTTTTTAACGAAATAACTATTTTGGATTTTGTATATAAAAAGGTGTACCCTGCAGCACCGTAATTCACTATAATTTTTTTTAGTTTGGTATGTCAATTGGTTTAGTGGCGTACACAAAACCGTAAAATGCAAATTTTGTCGTTTACGAGTCACTACGCGAAAACTTTGGGAGATAAAAAAATTTTAGAAGAGCAAAATTTAGTCACCATTTACGTCTAAAACGAGAAATAACAGCTTGCACAAATATAAAAATAAACACATAACGTTGAAAAGTGATGTAGATAGCGCCCTTAAAAGTGACGTTAAGTGCTTGTTCCCGAGTTTTTTTCAGACTGGTGCCAATAACTCAAATATTTTTCAACCAAAAGTTTTGAAAAAATTTGAGTCAATGTGCAATCACACGATGCACAATGATGTGGACGCGTTTTTTTTTTAAATAATGTACCATTCGCCAGCAAAAAAAAAATATTTCCGTCATTTTTGCTTATTTTCACGACAAAAAACGTTCAGTATAATTCAACAAAAAATTCAGCTACAAATTATAATATATAAGTGTTAAAACTGTGCAGCGAAATTTTGATATGAGTATTAAGTAGTATTAAAAAATATATTTTCGAAATCACTGCAAAACTCGGTAACATGGCCTTAAGGGGTATATAATATCACAGCATGACCGTGTTAAATACAACACTGGTCGCATGTCCTCTTCGCTCTAGTTACTTCCTCTGCTATCAACTTGCTCTCCGCGTTAATCTATCTCCCTAACCTGTCTAGTAGGGCACTGCGCATGCGCGTCCCAGGGAACAGTAGGGTCTTGTATCCCCCCTCCCCCCCCCCCCCAGGTTGCCTGCTTCCTCAGACTGAAACATAACCCACAAGGAGGCTATATCTTAGACGCCTAGTGACGTGAGCTAAGGTCTATTGAGAGGTTGTGCTATCGCCACAGGCAGGCCGAACCAAACCTTACCCCTTCATTCAACACCCCTGCCTAGACCTATCTACCCTCCCCCCTCCTCAACCGCCCTTTCTCAATCCCAACCCCTCCCCCTGCAACTTCCTCGCCCCGGGGGTAGATCCCTGCCTCCTAGTCCCGGGGTTAAGCTAATTAAACAAGATGAGGGGCCGGGTGTTAATGAGCTTGTGCGCAGGGGATTAATTAACAAGTTAAGGAAAGTCGAAGTTTTCAGACCAGCGCCGTCGCAGAGGAGGTTGTGAAACGCGCGCGGATTAAAAGACGCACCAGAAAAACATAAACGTTCACCTATTATTTTCCCTAGCTTTCCAAACAAACAAGAAGCGCAGCCCCGCGCGTATCTTCTCGTTGCAAAGAACCAGTTTGAATTGTGAGCGTGAATCTTAGTATGTGATCTAGATATAATCCCAGTAACGCTGATAAGTGAATGTAATTGCTGATATTAAGTACTTTATTTTGTATAACTGTAATTGCTGAGAAACTGTTTCTAGCATGTCTGTCGTATTTGAAAGTGTTCGATGAAATTAAATTAATGGTTTTAGTTTAAATGGAAGAATTATGCGTTTATTTTGCGTTGCCTTGCTAGTAACAATCACCTGCAAAAAAAATATATATATACATGCACACACATATGTACACACACTCACACACAGTCATTTGGGGTAACTTTGTACAATTTTATGATAACATTGTCATTTTCTTTTGTATAATCGCTTTGTGGCCTTCAACCACTATGCAAACTTCAAGATTAACAAATTTTCATACGTAGAACAAAACCATATTCTTAAAATCTTTTATACTTCATTTGAAATTGAAGTATGTTGGTGGTACAAAGTTGCCCTGACCGGTATATATACATTATATACACACATATACATATATCACACAAAACTAAAAGTACGCATATACTTGAATTATGAATACAAATTTTGCGCTAAAATACGAAAACTCATAACTGAGTGTTAACAAGATAGGCAAAGTAAATTAACATCTATACAGAAAAATAAATAAATAATATGAATAGAACAAAGTCAACAATCAGTTGGCAAACACGTCAAACAAAGACGTTAAAACTCTAGAAACAACCAGGCTTCCGATTCTGGCCTTGCTTTAAGTAACCAGGTAACAAGCCTGTTCAATGACGTTGTATTACTCTGGTAAGCCCCTTAACATTTGAGCGCCGCAACCCAAGGCGCGGTTGTGTCAAACAGGACACCTGCTTTCAGGGCGCTTGTCCCTGCATGCTTCAACAAATCATTTCGTTCTTAGGGACATGAAGTTTACGCGAATTAATTTTTGTACCACTTTGTTTCAGTGTCTCACGTGTACATACGCAGTTACACTTCATGTTTATATATGCTGTGTGATTTAGTGCATAGTCGTACTTCATTTGTCTGTGCCAATCAGAACGCTGTTAACCGCGACACAACTATGCAGATAGGACCGTAAGGCAATGGGAATTAAAACAGCCAATCAGAGACCGCGAAGCAGAGCTGCAGATGTGCGCATAAAGCAGTGAAACAAACTGATGCAAAATCTTCCTGTGAAAACTTTCTATCCCTACAAGTACATTATCATTGAACTATGTAAAGAATAATGCATTTAACAGAATTGTTATAGTAGTTTACTGCCTGCTATTCTAATAGCAATGGCTGAAATAAAGCTTCAATATTCTATTGTTTTTCATACAGTACTTATTTTTATTTTTACACAACACATACATCACAAAACATTCCTGTTGCCATGTCTCTATTTATTCTCCTGTTCTTGGTTTTTGAAAATAATCCGGTTTTTTTTACTCCTATAGATATTGTTTAAAGTGAAGTTTCTCATTGTGCGAGTTAAACATAGATATAAGCCCTAGTATATGGAGCATAAAGACGAGTATATTTATATCTAACAAGTGTCATCAAACATAATTTATTGAGGTAGGGAAGGTGAATACATTATGACACACGTAACACTGAACGAACAACACTCCTCATGTTTCAACCAATCAAATCCTAGCTCCTGCAAAATGTTAGTTGTTTACAGCAATAGAACTTTCCTTGCGTGCTTCCTCCCACTTGATCGTAACTCATAATTTTAAGCAAGGTACTCGTTACAAAACAATTGCCTGTTATTTTAACTGTTTACGAGGTGTGACGTATGATCTTTTAGGAATTTTTAATTATGCCAACCATTTAATACTCCATTTTAGTTACGAGTACTTGTTTTGTGTACGATCTACCTACCCCAGCTCAGTAATGAATAATGTCATGTTAAAACTCACGCATTGTATTTCAGTAGTCTCATTTACCAAAAACAAATAACTGTATTAATAAAATCAAAGTTATTTTATTTTAGCAGTTAACTGCACACACATTAAATGAATTAGATTTTTTCTGCAATGGAAATTCGTAAAACCATTTAGCTCAGTTTTTTTCGCTTGTAATTAACTGGATGCTCACCTTTCTTTGGTCAATGCCTACAACTCTGGGTAAATGTTGTTCTATGCTTTACTGTTCTGCGTCAATATCAAGTTGCTAGAAGAATTAGACATGGCAGTAGATGTAGTATCATGTAAACTTTACCTGTATTGTGTACGTCACAAATGCAGAGTTTGCTGGTTTGCTTATTAATGAATTCCGCTTGTATGGAATGGCTCTGAATTAATTTGTTGCCATATGTTCCTACCTTATGCCAATTACTGCTTCTCTTCTTTTGTGAGATGCATGTATAAGTGCAATAATATACCCTTACGAAGAGTAAATTAGAAAGTGTCTTAGAAACCAAATGGCAACTCAAATTCTGTCGATAGCAAACCAGTGGGAAGTGTGAGGCACTGGACCAAAACTTTATATATTGACCGGCTCTCAAGTGAGGAGAAGTAAAATATGTAAGTTACTTTTAACTTAATTGTAATTATTTTTTAAACAGTTAGTAAAATTTTTAGTCGTATTTGAATATTGATTTTAGTAATAAAGAAGAATAAATTAGTTCGACTTTATTTTGATAAATATAAATACTAACAATTCCCCACATCGTATACGTCACCACGGTAGGGGTGGGTTGTGTTGTATTTGCCTGCCAACTTACTGACGTGAACACAAGTAGGCGAAACTATTAAGCCATTAATTTATTAATCTGGCACTCACACTGTCAAATATTTGAATTCGCTTATTGTTAGTGTCTTCAAAAAGTAATCCTTGGCGCGGCAAAGTGGACTGGTGAAACAGCGGAAACAATCTTGGGACTCTTCCCGACAAAAAATATCAGTCAACAAATTTATTAATTATTACGAATAACATTTTTAAAATGTCATTATGCTTTACATGCGCTAAATTAATAAGTAATGGTCCAATATCTATGTGTTAACTTTTAAAAATAATCACAAACCAACGAAACATGTTAACTGAATTAAATATTAAACTTGCCATGGTGATTGTCTAATCCTGATTTGTTCATAATGACTGCCCTTCGATTCGCGTTGTTTCAAGTCGTCTGACAAGAGCAGTGCCCATATATATAAATAAATAAATATATATATATATATAGCGTTTGTTCCTTTAATGAACATTTTGAACCATTTGATAGTATGTGTATTCTTGTTCTGCTTATCATTCCAAAACTTCCTTATATTTTATTATGTGCCTGTCTCATTTCATGCATCTTTCAGTTTCATGACTATCGCTGTCATATTCTAGGGAGAGAACTTATGAACGTTTATTGTCTGTCTATACGTGGTCCATATGGCTGTCAGTGGATCAGGAGTGATTTCTGTGAGGTCGTTTCGTGCGTCTACTGACCAGGGTAATTTGTTTTGTCGGGTTGCAGTCATAATGAGAAACATTTTCTCGGTCAATCGAGAGTCGTTCTTTCGTGCTATATGTCCGTAGAATTCCATCCGTCTATTTCCGTGAAACTGAGGTGAGTTGTTCAATCAGTGAGTACAGTTTTCTTCGATCTTTTCAGTTGCTATCCTGGATCGTGGGTCCAAATATTTGCCTCGGTACATGCCGCTATATTTTCCAAAATATCTGTGATGTTGATGGTTAATGATGACGTCTCGATTGCGCATCCAAGAGAATGACTGTGTTGTAGTGACAAATGTAGAAAGTGACTTCTTGTAGATATTACAACTTACTGAGCAGGTTTGACGTAATTTTTATGCGCGTGATTTGTTACCTATATTTTCGTTGCCAGTTTTCCCGATAGTTCCATCTAAGTAGTTGAAGATCCTAACTTTAACTTGGGTAATGTTGCAATATTTGGTTGGAAGTAATGCCATGTTTGGGAGATCTTGGAGTCCATATATTGAGTTTTCTCAGTTCATGTGAAACAACACCAACATAGAATTGTATTTGTGTAAAACGACAAGTTGGTTTACAGTTCCTGCCAGACGTGTCAAGCAACCAGGCGAAGAAGGTACTCTGAAGGTAACCTTGACGAAGGAAGAAGACGCAGCAGCAGTAATGGTGAACCATGTCCTGGACTCGAGACGTATCCTCACATGATACGGGTTTCGCGATGACCGAACCGTGTTATAAAGCGGGTTCGTTGTCGACGAAACCTGCAAGATGTGAGGCCATGCGACTTCGCGCCGAGGTCGATAGAGCGCCTCTGAACCAACTGTCATCTCGTCGACGTCTCAGTGTCAGAGCAATGATCATCTTGACAACAAACAAGTGACTGGTCTGACACGCACTCATAGCGTAAAGTTAATGTAATTGTGTGTATATATACACGTGTGTAAATACGCTAATGTGCGGTACAAAACAGGTCGGCGCCTAACATCCAACTTTTCAGGACATGAATTTTTCGCGAAAATAATTTAACCCCAGTTGGTTTCAATGCCTTACGTCCACATATGCTTCATAGTCAGTGATTGGAGGTTTGAACTGTCACGTGTCTTGGGGTTCTGTCAGTAGTAACCTTTCTGTGACTGGCTCAGTCAAACGAGAGACCTCACTTCACAAAGGCACTCCGCCAATAAGCATGTAGGCATCACAGCTACATACGTACGTATGAGGCGCTAAAACCAACTGAGACAAAGTACTTTCCACGAAATGTTAATGAACCTAACAATATATCACATCTCTAAGGCAGAGCGACATTAGGGGTTTGTTCTATAGTTAGCACGTAAAAATTGGAGGGTTCAGAGCACAACTATACAAAGTCCATTAATATTAGTAATGTGAAACACAAGCTTTAAGTGTTTTTGGCATAAACAATTCCAGGGGATCAAAACTGATAATGTATAATGTCACAATTATATATGAGGTGTAGAGTTAAATACTGATCATACTTACATCCAACATGCATTGCACATGTAACGAGAAAATTTACTGGATATGGACTTGGTCTAATTTTGCTCTGAGTCATCCAATTGTTGCATTTGTGGTTATTAAAGATTGTAAAACTTATTATTGTTTCAGCTAGTTTTGCTGCATTCCATTTTATAGATGAGGGATGAACTTGATGAAATTACCAATGACAAACACCACCTATTTTGTACTGTGCATCAACTTCAGGGCAATGGTTGTTTCGTAATTCATTTTGATTGTTGAATGTACCAGAAAACATTATGTGCTGCTGTTGTGGTCTGTTATTTATCTACCCACGTACGTTGCTCTTTTCCTGTGTGTAAAGAGACGATTGAAGATGTTTACTTTGACACATAACCTTACTAAATGCTGTACATTACCTTTCCTGTGAGAATATATCAACATCTTTGCAATCATAGCTCGCGGTTACTCAGTTTTGAATGACAAAAAAAAAAATACTGCTATAAATATTAATTTTTAATAAAAATTTAATTAATTACTAATACTGCGACGAAAACGGTTATGTGAGAAATCTGACACTTTTATGTTGGTTCTAAATAGCTTAAATTTCAATTATTAATAAGTTTTCCAAAAAAGATTTTTAAAAAATACAAATTTGTTAAACCGCTATAATTGTAGTGACATTTTACATTGTTGCGTGTTCGGTGAGCTATCTATACAACTCATATTTAGAAAAGTTTTTAATTTTAACCCTGATTCCTCATTCAAACTTGTTGACTGCAAGCTTGGTATGCACGGCCCTTAAGCACATTTACAATCTTCTTTAAATTCTGAAACTTTAATAAGGCCGGAAACGTTTTTGGCGTTGTAACGGTTTGTCTAACTACAACGCGGTGAGTGTAAGAAGTGTTTTAGTTAATATTAAACATAACAACTTTAATAAAGTTCTTTGTTGGCTGGCGACGTAAATTCAATTATCTCGTTTTGACACTTGTATTCTCAGGGCTGTGTTATTCCAGAAATGGTTTTCGTGGAAATTACAAAAAGCAGGCGTTATATAACCAATTAATGTAACTGTACTGTATGACGTAAATTCCACGTGATCATGTAACTAAGACGTAAATTTGGAACGGGAAAACATCGCTTTGATCTGACAACTGCGTCTTCTTCACAGAGGTGACAACTCTTTACTCACCCAGTGTACTTATTTTCCAAGAACATTTAACCCCGCAACGTTGAATGTATATTTTATCAATTAGTATATTGAACTTCATAACATCTTCTGTGTCACAAAACGCATTAGGGCCTTGCCTCGTGCAGTCGATAACTTCAACTACTTCCAAACAACTACACTGAAACCTGTATGTCAGGTAATTATTTTGTCGAGTTTAAATTGGTACCAATTTTCGAAAATTATCTTCTGGACACAGCCCTGTGTCCTTGCTAAACGTGTCTTTGTATCGGGCAATTCCGTTCTGATTAATTATTTATGTGTTTGAAGACAAGCCTGTAAATATACAATAGTCAGAGAATATAAAAACATAACTTAATAAGACTCAAGAGATTCATAACTTAATAGAGGTATTATTACGTTACGTTTATAGCTGCCACATAAAACACACATGCTTGTATTTTAATTTTGTTATTGTGTTTAATGTGACTGAAGGGGAAGTTATTTACAATGAGCATACATGTATTACATTCAATTTTTAATTACTGCTTATAGTTCAACAAATAATAAGTAGCATAACTACTACCTTTGATTTTGCACATCAGGTTCCTTTGCCAGTCATGAACTATTGCGAGTTGGAATATGATCATTTCTCTGTCAAGACTGCAAACACAAGATTCTATGTTCCAAAGTTAACCAATAATAATAATAACATAGTCGTGGTGCTATAGGACTTTTTTTTATTCCTAAGACCATTTCATGATTCACATTAATATTCTTCATAAGAATATTGCAGCTTTTTAGCGTTTTAGCGTTCGGAAACTTAACTTTTATGGTACATTACAAGAAAGTTATCAACGCGAGTTTATATCTTCATGAACGTATGCAGGAGTGTTCTGATTTATTTTCTGTTTCCAAAGAAAATAGTTCACACAAACAAAGTTTTTAAGTCTGCTATTTTGGTTAGCGAAATGAACCAAGCTAGCGGTGATTACAACTGTACTCGGAACTTTCAAAAAGCAGTAAAAAGTTCCTCGACCAAATGTCCTTTAAGTTGCGCTATATGTTATCCCATGTATCAAACTTGCTATCCAAAAAATAAAAGTATGTAGGAAGCGCTAATTTTTTTTTTGGCGAGACGTTTTAACGACAGCATAAATGAAGGATATAAACTGAAACTGCAGTTACGTGTTCTGTATTATTTTTCGCTTTTTTTTTTTTTTTTTTGTAACTTTTCTCTGCAGCCCAACTTTGCAGTACGTAAATATTTGTATTTCGTCGACAGATACATAAACAAAGGCCAAAATTGCAGGTAAAACCAACATGGGAAGCAGGGAGAAATAGTTAATTTCTTTATTAACGGCTTAATATTATTATTTTTACAACTGTTTGAAAAATGTTTGCTGACCTAATCCGACATCAACTGTACATAAGACAGCAATGTACTTACAGCTGCCAATGTCTAGTCTTGCACAGTACTCGCCATGATATACCAATTTTGAAACATTTGACCCGTGAACGAGTATTTCTGGGATAATATGTAAAGGAGTTAATAAATCATCCCAGCATTTACCTGGACGGCTTGAGATAAACTATGGGAACTGAATATCAGGATATCGTACCGGGAAACGAGCTCGGTTTCTTCTTAAATGCAAGTCCTGTATTTTAAACAAAGTTGGAAAAATATCATGCCATGTAGTCACATTCATCAAAACTAAAATGGAACCATTATGAATGGCTAGTTGTCTTATAAGTCATCCGGAGTGGTTTACCGATATATTCTTTTCCATTACTTGCTAATGAATGCCCGTAAAAATACAGCACACTCATCATCTTATTTTGGCAAGTTATTGTTTTTTTTTTTTTTTTTTTTTTTTTTTTTTTTTTTTTTTTTTTTTTTTTTTTTTTTTTTTTTTTTTTTTTTTTTTTTTTTTTTTTTTTTTTTTTAGAATTGTTGTATTTACGAGAGAATGGTAACCGAATGTAACACATTTGCACTTAGCTTCTGTTATTATTTAGAGATTCGCCTCCTATCTAGGTAAATGGAAATGCAGTTTCAAAAACCTATTGTTCAGCATAACTTTCAGAGTTTTTTTTATAATTGAACTATTTCAATTTTGTGGTATAGCTTTCTTTCTTAAAGCATGTATTTTTATAATATACTGAATACTTTACAACTTAAGACACGTTAATTTAGACGTATTCTGGTAGAACAGAAATGTTTTGCTTCCAGTCACACTTTCATATTTCTTAACATTCTTCACGCATGCATAAACTGAGCTAAATCGCGTAGTGATGAATCACTGGATTTACATTCTGGACGAAACAGGTTCGATTCCCAGTCCGGTAATCCTGATTTTAGACTTGCATTTTTTTCCGAAATCCCACATGGATGTTATTTTTTAACGATTCTTGCAATGGAAGCAAGTTAATTATTAAATTAGTATTTTGGACATAAGGCACTTCAGCGAATGATGTGTCACAGAAAATCAGAGAATACTCGCAGACAAACAGACCAGTTAATGACCAAAAGGAATTGGTTGTTAACCAGCAAACAAACAAATCACAAGCAATTCCGCAAGTAATCAATTCAGTGAATCACAAACAACCAAACGAGGAAATAAATCGACACAAACTAACACATAGACTTTTCTTTTTTGTTGTTGTTTGCTTGTCTGTTTGTATGCATGTATTCTCTGGTATTCTACGACGCACCATTTACTGCATTGGCGCATGTCCAAAGTACTTCTTTGATTAGTCATACAAAGATAATGTTGAGATGACTCCTATGTAAGGGCATCGGCCGTCCTACCCTGTTCCCTGTTTGACTGAGGCCAATATATTGTCTATCTATCTCACTAACCTGTTTGACTGAGTCCACCTTTCTTTCGCCGAAGTGCCTCTAATATTGGTTTGATTATGTTTTCTAAAATGTCTTCGAAACTTGGCTGTGAAAAAACGCACAACTATGATTATATGTGTGTTATCCATTGATATTGATGTTTTCTGTATTACAATTCTGGCATTCGTCATGCGCCCTTTTGACGTTGGTATCATCAGTATATTTTCATTTGCGAGTGATTTCTCCTCTTGTAGCAATGATGGATGTTTCAGTCGTATTTCAGTGCTCAAGTCATCTGTGTCCCATCTCTTGATTGTCTCGTTTCTACTTTGCTGTTTTGCTAAAGTTGGCTATTAAAGTAATGTTCCACACACGTGGAGTACCTTGTACTCCATACGACATGTTCCAACATTCATCTCTCATCGTAAGTCTGCAATTTTCCTCCCTCGTGTAGACTTCACAGAGAGCATGACGGTTACTTTCTCTGTTGTAATTTTAAACTATAGAACTTTTCCAGCCACATCTTTATTCCTGGAACATTTCTTAACTAAGGGTCCTGCCTACCAAGCCTATGCTCGCTGTGTTTAAATAGTGACTTAATGTTAGAATAAATTATTTATCAGTAATTACGTTTAAAAGAAAATATATTTAACAAAAATTATACTCGTTAAGCCTCTAAAAAAATATTGCTATATTACAAATGTGGGCATTAATTTTACATTTTTCAAATACTTTTCCACAATTAAGTTTTACAGTGTATATTTTACAAAATATACGAAAAATTCCTTCCAGCCACAATGTTTCTCAAGATATTATGCGTTGAACATTCTTGGTATTTAACGGGCTATATTGAAATGTATCAGTTGCGAGGTATGTGAGTTCATATTTTTACTCCGTGGTCGAAAGTTAGAACAGTCGAACCTTTAATACCGTCTGAACTACAGCCTTTCAAAAAATAGCTTAACGATTCTCGAAGCGTGTTTTTATTTTTTATTTATTTTTTACTCTGAAGTTCTAGTTTGCAGATGCTTAATTTACGTATGTTTTCCATAATTCTATCCCACAGCTTTGTAGCACTCGTCTATTTTCTATCAGCTTCCAAAAATAATCCCATTCTTCAAGCTTTTTCGACCGCATGTGCAAGGCACTAGTACTTTTGAATTTCGTGCTAATGTTACGTTCTTTCCGTCCACGCACTTTGCAGGATTGGCAATGGCGGCTTTTGAGTTCGTTGTACTTCTAATCGTAAAAATAACTAACAACGCTAAGTTTAATAAACAGCGTATTAAGCGTCTTTCGTAAGTGCCTCATTTGTTTGTCAGTCATAATTATGTTCTGGAAGTAACTAAACAAACATTTACGCTAAGTAATTATTTTTTGTGTTACTCAACATCAAAAGAAGTTACAAATGATTATTACTTTTCTACGTAAAATTTTCATTACCTTTGGTTTGCTGCTGCATTATTTTTACTTGAGTACTGGCAAATCGCTGCAAATTGCTTTCAAAGTAAACGGTCGGATGATATTTACCAAAGTTGAAAATTAAACCGAGTACAACACATTCTCTCTATTTCAGTTATCCTTGGAGAATTAACCTGAAATGTGAAACGTTTTCAAAGTTCTTATCTGTCACGAACAGATTACCAAATATTTCTCAGCAAAACAACATTGTATCGTTGTAGACAGAGTTTATAAACACTAGCGTATGTTATGCGTCTCTCTGGTGGTACTAACTCCCAGAATTGTTGTGCCTGAGAATGAGTGGAATTTACCTGGGACAGAAAAAAATTAAGTTTCAGTTAACCCACATAAACATTTTCCTCGGCTCTCTTAAATTTGAGACATTCTGTTAATTTGTTTTTGTATTTGTTGAATAATGTAGTAGTCCAGAAGTAGTTGTTCTTTCAAGTGTTTTATATTATGTATACGTGACTCAGGACAGATTTTGCAAGTGCTAGAGTTTGCAGCGAAGAAACACACGCATCTGACCTCATTCTCATAGGTGAGGTTACAAAACAAACTATTTTTGTTAGTAAAACAATCTCAAAATATTGTCTGGAAATGTACAAAATATATAACCACGTGAAACTCTTTTTAAGCCAGTTTATAGTGTATACTTTCTTATTTGTGATAAATATGACACGGATAAAATGTATGGCAGGATTAGCATTATTTGCTTCAGTAAGAACTTGAGATAGCCTCATTTACTCTCATTCCACCTACGTTGCCACATTAGGCATTACGATAACTAAACTAAGATGTTATTATAAATTACAAAACATGTAAAGAGTCTTAATTTCTTTCTATGAGAAGAATTCCGATCGATTTATGTTCGAATTTGAGTGACCATATGAGAGGTTTACAGATAAATGTTATATATATATATATATATATATATATGTGTGTGTGTGTGTATCCATGTAATTATACTGTGCTCACATTATGTATTTTCAGTTTATCGACAACATGTCAATACTTTTCAACATGGACAATGCTAAGTGAGAGATAACTGCGCTGTATATATTTCACCGCATTCACACGTTAACGTCTGAAAACAACAAAATTTGTTTACTACGTATTTTCCCTGATGTGACTCCACCAAAATTACACTTTTTACAGTGTACGGATCATTGTAACTAAATTTTTACGAAATACGGCCTAGTGTGAATATGTTGGGGAAATAAGTAAATGTGTATGTCTGTAGAGACGTGTTTGAATGTAAGGAGGACTAAATAAAAGACGCTAATTATAATATATTACTTTACCATTAAGCCTGTTGTCACATAATTTGTTGAGTTGTGAGTCAACATACGTCACGTGATTTATGGAAAACATGCGCGTGAGATTTGAACGTTCACCAACAACCAACATGGGCTTTCTTAAGCTTAACAAACACCCTGCATTGACTTGTAGCAATAATGGGTGAGTATAAATATATGTAGAAGGGCATAGAAAACATTTAACAGAATGTAATGGAGACTTGTTATCTGTTGTACAATTTTCTTGATTTTATTAACAAGAGGAAGTGAGTCAGTGGGTCCTAAAGAATAATGTGTGTTAACAACCTGGCAGGTAGGCAATTAGTACAACACCCAAGAAATGCTAGTTGCGTATGTTAACACGACAAGGTTCCAGAGAGTGGTATTAAGCAATTGTGTTGATTAGTGACATAAATTAGAATATAGGACATTCAACACTGTTTAAATACTCTTAAAATAATGGTGTTCTTGATGTTTATACGAGTTTTTTTTTGTCAAATAGTAAACCCCTGACACATTTCCTCGTGTTAATAAAATCAAGAAAATTGTATCCCAGGATAACAAGTCTCCACTTCAATAGAATCGAACATTACACGATCAAAAACGCTGTCGTAATTGTTTGCGAAATTGAGGTCGATTTTGTGTCAATTGAACGTGGCAGACCGCCGCACGTAGCACTAGTTCTGGATGATAGTTTTGAACGAAGCGGTGTGTCCTATGCACTTGCAACAAGAGGATAATTTTTTATTATGCATGTCATGCTCGCCAATTATTCGTTTGCAAACACCTCCATATCCATATAGCGCAAATCCTTTAAGACATACAAGAGTGGTCACCCCTGAGATTTTCTTAATGACGGAAGTTTTGAACGAGCATTTACTGTGTAGTTACAGACCCACATAATATAATACAAGGTTATGGGTTTTGTCCTTTTTTGTAATGGTTTCCGACTTTTTCAGAAAACTCTGTTTCTAATTTCAATTTTCAAGGACTTGTTGCTCCCTTAATATTCGGTGTAGGTACAAGGTCCCCTGTATGTTTTCTGCTTCATTATTCGCAAGGTATTAGCCGCCGGCATTTGATGGTCGAATTTAGAAACATCCTGTATATATACGCACTTATTAAATGTAGGCGTATAGTGTGTTCCGAAACAACCACACGGCAAGTATACAACGCGAATCCTGGTATAACTGGAGACTTAAATGTTGGTAGCAAAATGTTGTTCGATGACAATTTACATCCACAATGTGGCAAACATGGAACTGTAATTAGTCCCATTTTGTACTGCACCCGGTATATTACTTATATTACTACTATTTCAACTGTAATGACCTTCACATTGCTGGTGCAGGTTGAAATACCGAGCAGTTAAAATATGATTCTCCATTCACTTGACGTGACATAAAATATTACCTGGACGTTGAGCGCAAGAGGGGACTAAGTACAGTGCTATGTCGCCGTATTGTACACGTAAAGTGTTGTTCTACAACATTTCGAGATTTTGGAATGTTTGTTGCAGTGGGAGTTTATAGTAACGATATATTGGTTTGTGGACATACGCCATTGGTCTTGGACTTGCTTGGTGTTCACCGGTGACTTGAGGTAAGGCCTTTTGGAACAATGCCAGAACTGCGACTCTTGCATGAGAAAGTCAGTTTGTTTGAACACTGTGCAAGAAGAATCGTGTTATTTTCCAGCTGTCTTACTGATGAATGCATATCGGATCCATGCCGGGTATTGATGTGATTTTTAAGTGTTTGTTATAATGGGGGTATACAGTAAGAGTGTATTGGTTTGTGGGTATGCGTAACATGAGCAATGTCGTATGTCCACGAACCAATACATTCCTATTACAACATTTCTCCGCAAATATTTACGTCTCCAATTACACTTAGGATTTGCGAGGTGCGCTTACTGTGTATTTGTTTCTGGAGACGCTATATATATATATATATTCCAATGAATGTTTAAGTATTCAGTACACAAACGAATAGAAGTTCCTGGAAATGCATTAAGGGATTTGCATGTAGTTATATTTTGAATGTTTTTATTAATGATCATCAAAGTAAATGTAGCCAAACAATAACACTGATTAAAGGCAAACTAATGCACCAATTTTTCAGAAATTCCTTCACGAAGATGCTTTGACTCCGGGTAACATTAGACCTAGCTCATACCACTATGACTAGTCACATTTTTAAATTGTCATTGCGCATGTAAAGTATTTGTAATTGGGTTTAAAAAGGTACGCGACAATTATTTTCAGTTGCCACGAAAATCCTAGAGTTTTAGATAATTGTGATTGTTACTTGAAAAGCTTTAAGATCGACTACTTAACTATCAACTTCCACGCGCCCAGACGTGGTACGTTGGCGGAAAACTCTTGAGGAACGGTGTTGGCCTCGAACATGTGCCGGACTTTAAGGGGGATGGTGCGCCAAACCAGAGAATTATCACAATTTTCGACATAACTTTTTCCCCTCCCTAATTATCGAAAATTAAGTTTCGACAATCCGTAGATTACTCTTTTGTACAGCTTAATACTTTATTACATAGTCACAGGCTTTGTTATTTTTGGCACACTGATGACATATAGGAAAAATGTCTCTTTTTACTAGCTGCCATTGCTGCTCCAAAAATAAGACAGTCTGTGACTATGTACTAATGTAATAAGTTGTACAAAAGTATCATTTCCGGATTGTCGAGCCTTGATTTTCGATAATAACGGAGGGGGAAAAGTTATGTCGAAAGTTGTGATAATTCTCTGGTTTGGCGCACCATCCCCCTTAAGACGCGGACATGCCGATAATCCAGCATCCCTGGGAACGCGGTATCTGCCCTCCCCTCCTGCAATCCCTCACACCCCTACTTCAGGACCCGCCCTCGTAATTAATGTTCAGCGGCCATGAGCGTTTAATTGCGCGCGCGCCGCAAGTCAATTGAATCGCAATTCGATTCAGGAAATTGACGCGCGGCTGCCAATCGGCCTCCTGGCCCTGCACCATCAGCCCCTCGCAGGAGGGTGGGGGGTGTGGGAGGGGGAGGCGTGAAAATCACGACTTCATTTGCTGCGGCGAGAAGCCGTAATTTGTTGCGTTTAGCGGTGCTGTACTCCCCTCCCCTCCTGCCTTCGTTCCCAACTGCGACACCGGTCAAACTAGATCCCACCCCTACCCTCCAGGCACGCACAACTTCACTATACTTGCGTCACTGCGGTGGACAGTTTCCAGTGACACCTGACTGTACCTTCCCGTGCGACGAGTCACAATTTAGCGATCTCTTCTCAAGAGATGACAGAAGATCGCGAAAATGTTTTGTGCCTACGTGCCCTTGAAAACACTGTAGTTTACAGTGACATGTACGTACGTAATATACGTCTGACAGAACGTAGCTATCTGCAGACCAATAATATGCATGAAATATTACAACAGCGTAATTCTTATTGGCTCAGTCAAATAGGGTAACAGCTCCTCATAAGCTGAAGGTGTGTTGAAACCCAGCAAACAGTCAATTTTTCCCGCGATAAACCATCATCGCGATACTTACAGACACTTCATAACAGCGGTAAAAGTAGAATGTTTGCTAGACTCCAACGCACTGTGTATATCACTGCACTTTCTGTATCGATGTATAGGGACAATGAATCTTCGCGGAAATATTATGAACCAACAAGTTTCAATGCTTTATGTACACATCTGCAGCTGTGCTTCAAGGGTAGTCATTGGATATGTTTGACTCTCAAATGTTCTGGGGATCTAACCGCCAATCGCAGACGTGTGGTGTCTTAGTACCATTATTATTATTGGCCCGGCCAAATAAGCGACACATCTGCATCCCGAAACACTGCCAATAACCACGAAGCAGAGCTGAAAAAGTGAACATAAGGCATTGAAACAAGCCAACGATCTGATCTCTGGCCATCGTATATTTGAGGCATTATTTCTCTCTTCTACAGGCCCTGTTAGAACTGTACAGCTTCAACACAGAACATGTGTGATTTGTGCTTAAGGGCGCCGTTCATCTCAGTTTTCAACGTCTTTATTTGTTTTATGTTTGTACCAACTGACATTCCAAACTGGAAAAAAATGCACACTATTTAGCAATGTTGTAGGCTATGATTCTACATATGTAAAAATAATATATATATATATATATATAAAATTAAGATATTTTTTTTAATTTTCATTTCAAAATTCAGCATCTTTATTTTATTTTCTGTTTTTATGTATGTCAAATCATAGCCTACAACATTGTTATACACTGTGAATTTTGTCGGTTTGATATGTCAGTTGGTTTTAGTGGCGTACTTAAAACCGTAAAGTGCAAATTTTGAAGTTTACGACTCATTACGCAAAAACTATGAGAGGTACAAAATTTTCCTAAGAGAAAGATTTTATCACAATTTATGTCTGAAACAAGGGAAAAATATCTGGCACAAATATAAAAATAAATAAAGACGTTGAAAACTGACGTGAACCGCGCGCTTAAACTGTCCACGCATCAACCAATAAAAGTAGGAGACTATGTTGACTTTAAATATTCTCGCTATTTGCCACATTGTCACCAAGTATACTGCAGGACGCCCTACGTAGCAAACTTCCATCAAGTCAGTGACTAACAAAGATTGCAGAGGCGGAAATATCCTGAGTACCAAGCAATACGTCACCACCAACACGGCAAAGTGGCGAAGTTTATATATTTATATATATATATATACATATATATATACACATATATACATATATATATATATATATATATATATATATATATATATATATATATATATATATATATATATATATATATAAAAGCAGGAACTGTGGCAGATGCAACTGGCGCGATGCTACAACTAAAACTACTTTCAATTCACGGGGACAAACACTATAATATGTGTATGTAAATGTTATCTTACCAACACACACTAAATGCTTGCATGGCAGCCATTAATGATTACTGATTTTTCTCTTGATTTACAGGTTTTCCACATACAGGCGATGCACAGTGCCGCTCAATTTTAGTGAAAAAAAAAAAATTTTGCCGTAATTTGTTTCATTGTCTTACGTGCACATCTGCAGCTATGCTTCATGGTTATTAGCAGCTTATCTTTGATCAAAGATGTTGCTCATTTAACTGCGTCAATATAGATAAGGTTGGTACGATAGAAGTCTGCGATTTGAGAGTAGAAGGCCAAGATTTCGAGAGTTAAAATCACCCAATCACAGACTATGAAGCAAAGCTGCAGATGTGTACGTGAGGCACCGACATAAGTTGTTGCAATATTATTGTCAGCAGAAATCAGTACGTCTAGTGATACATAGTGGTAGTTGGTGAATCACAGTACTCAAGAGCTGTATAAAAGTAATAATGTTTTAATAATCGTGTACTAACTATTACATAATATGTATGCATTGCCCTATGAGTGTGTATACAGGATGTTAATGAATGACATTTAAAATACACCCTGTAGCGGGATAGCCGACACTGAGACAAGAAATTTGATATAAGACACTTGGGGTGGCAATAGTCGGTAAACGCCTTAAAATTGGTGACCGCACGATAAACACATGGTATCACAGATGCCACATATTGCTGCATGTGTAACTGTCATGTGTAGTGTTCTGTAACTCCTGGCCCGTGTGTGCTGCTAGCGCGCACAGTTTATAGGGTTACAATCTGGTGTCTTCTGCAGAGTGTTTATGTGTGCTTCCTGCACATCAGCCAAGTGTTAGTTGACACTAATGTGAGGCAGCACACGTGGGCCAGTGGTACACTGCTAAGTGGGCACTATTAATAGGTTTGATGGCCTGGCAGTCACACATGCAGCAATATGTGGTATCTGTGATACCTTATGTTCAAAGTTTCGTCACCTATATTAAGGCGTTTCCCGACTATTGCAACCCCAAGTGTCTTATATCAAACGTCTTGTATCAGTGTCGGCAATCTCGCTACAGGATTCTTTAAACGTCATTCATTAACACCCTGTATACTGTGTGCGTGCGCGTGTGTAAGTACATATACACAGAACTGTTATGTAGAAGTAGGTAAAAATTGCAAGTATGCTCGCCTGCAGGGCTGACTCCAGTGCATAATGTCTTCTCAAGCCTCAGCTACTTCTACATTGCCTGCTGCTTGATTTGGTAGGAAATTGGCGTCTTGCCATTTCAGTAACAATCATAATTTTGTTGAATCTCTCACAGGGCTATCTTATTTGCACACAGCCCACACTACTGTAGTATGAAAGTCATACACAAGCTGACAAAAAAGATAAAATTATATAAACAATATTAAAAAACTTAAATCAATGTTAAGAAAATATCAAACAGAAAATCCTTGCTATTCATCCGATTAGTACTTTTATATGTATCAAATATGTGTAATCTATATGTATGTAGGTGCAAATTGCACTAATAGCAATAGGTTTTGGCTTATGTGTGAACAAGTGTATAAATTCTATGGGCAAATGCAGTGTACTCTCATATGTGTGTCTATGTGTACCCATGAGTTGTTTATATAGTTATATTCATTTTGTGTATGAAACAAGGGTTACAAGATTAGGCCTATTTGTAATTTGACAACTCCAATCCAGTATGCAATGGATAAGTAAAGAATGAAAATAAACGAAATAAAAAATATAAACTATCGAACTAATAATACGTACGTTATCGTGCAAGGTGTATCTCGCACAAGACCAGAAGATAGAACATATCCGTGTATCGATACTTTGCAGCTGGTCTCTGTAGTATAGTCCGTAAGCTGCTGGTCTGAGGGGCGAGAGGTCCTGGGTTTGAATCCCGTCTCAAGCATGCGTGTTGTCTTGTCCTTTCCCTTCACTTCGTCATTATCGGCTCTTAAGGCCACGTTGTGAAAGAACCGTAAAAATCCTCTCACCTGACCTTACTCAGAAATCACGATTTTTGTGGCGTTAACGTCGTATAAGCCTGGAAAAGTGGTTGGCAGGAAATTATTTTTTTATTCGCGAATCGTGTCGCATCTGTAGCGCTGTTTTCATTCCAGCAATGTTGGTAGTGTCAGGTATTTTTCCCCCAGTTCCAGCGGATTTGGTTTTTAGAGCGAATTTTCTGTACCGTTCAGCTCAGGTTACTCCCACGGCGATGATGTTCTTGGAAGCTGCTCTCACTGCAGTGGAGAAGAGAGTAAGTAAAGAAGATGAAGAGAGAAGTCTGTAGATATAGAATTGCATGTACACACAGTAGCCTGCAGCGTGCAGAGGCGTCTTTTTATTTCAATATAATATTCCACTTTCACCATTTTGCCAAACAACCATCTTATCTTGGGAATAGAACTAGTCAATATTTCATACATTAAGGTGGTCGTCTGTGTGGACGGAACCAAGCCCAGGTGGCGCAACGGTAATACGTTGTACCCGCATTTGGAAGGGCCCGGGATTGATCCCCGGTTCCGGCCATGCTGATTTATGTTTTCCGTGATTTTCCCGAAATCGCTCCAGGTGAATGCTGGGAGGGTTCCTTAAGAAAGACCATGGCCGACTCCTCTCCCAGCTGCTGTCATTGTACCAAGTTGTGTGTCACCGTTTATAACGACCTTGATGTCGACGAGACGCAAACCCTACTTGGGTTGACAAACATCGCGTATTCGAGGCCTGTAAGTATGTAAGCGGTAAGGTCGAGGCACCACACACATCTCACCTCGCCCTGACCTCTAGGAGCAAGTCACTAACTCACACACAGTCTTCTCACAGACAACTAGCCTCTATGAGACATTCAGGGATGACCCTGTTATTTCATGACTTAACATTAACGATTAAGGTATACTGTAGACACACGCACCTTTTAAAATAACTTGCACCAAGGTTTTTATACTTAAAAACAGTCAAAAATATCCACGTACGCCGTTTTCGGCCGCTATAAAATATGCTTTAATGATTAGTAGACGACCTGAATATATACGTGTTATGTTCTTTGGTTTCTATTCCTGAGCAAAGAATACTTATGCGCGCTGAGCAGATTTGAATATCACTGTAACTGTCGCAGCTGTATTCACGGTTTGGAGGCTTGAGCAGACGGTCAGCTACAAGTAGTTAACTGTCACGTATTTCAAATACGTAATAATGTTATAACTCATGACTAGAGCCACGATTTTATGGTGAAAAGATTTTTGCAACACTTGGTTTCGATGCGTCATGTGCACGTCTGCAGGTCTGCTACATCGTCTGTAATTGGATAATTTTACTCTCACTGGCCTTGGCAAATTACAGACGTAAGGAGTCACAGTAATCTTATTCTGATTGGTGCAGTCAAATGAGAAACGTGTCTGAACAAAGACACGCTGCCAATAACCATGAAGCACAGCTGCCGATGTGCACGTGAGTCACTGAAACAAAGTGGGGCAAAAATCTTTTCGCGACAAAATCGTGGCCCTACTCATGACTAGAGGCACGAGTATTTCGCGTATTAATCTGACAACAGCCTAGACTTCTCGGACCTATACACACACTGGCCAAAGTCAAATGTCTATTGGCTTGTAACCGTAACACGTGTTACCACCACGACTTGTTTCCTTATTTATCTCAGGCTTGCAGTCGTCAAATATGTGTTAAACAGGTGTCGTCTAATCACAGAAGGTGTAGTGAAGTATGTATTATTGACATTCAACCTGAGCTAGAATGAATACGCGAAATAATCGTGCCTCTACTCATGACTCAGAAATAGATCCATTTTTAAAATTAACTTTCATACAGAATGGTTCGTCGTAAAAATTGTTGAGAAATATTGCAGCATGAAGGATTTTAAGAACAAAATTTTGTTCATAAGTTTTGTTGTATATTTAAAAATAAAATCTAAGTATAGATGTTATGTCGGTAAAAATTACCAAGTTCTTCACAAGTCATTATTGTTTCATATCTTTCAAGTGTAATAACTACGGTTTGAAACAGCTTTCTTAAAATAATTGATATTTAGAGAAGTAATGTATTTGGACACTGAAATCCCATTAACTATGTAGTCACAACCCCGGAACGGAGAACTCTCAGTTAATACGTAATATCAATTCATAATATTCAATAACGTTGTATGTTTGTCTAATAAACTACTTAATATCATAAAATAACACTACAGCTTTCCCGAGAAAGTCCGAACAACTATGAGCTTTAAAGTAGGGAAAAGTTGCAGTTCGCCTGCTAACGATTTTTTAACACTTTCAACTCTGGATAAAATTGTACCGGTTGTAGAAAAACTGCGTGTCAGTTTTACCGAATATACACAGCGCATGACGCACAGTGCGTAGCGTGTGATTTGGGTCATTTTACTGCGCAATGACATCGCTACTATCATTGGCAGCTACATACCAGATGAGTCGCATTTAATTGGACGGTACGCGTTGTCATATAGAACAAAAAAAATGTTACAGTTAAAAATGATGTTTAATCTAAGTAATTCACACTCTGCAGTGTTGAGATACAAACTGCACTGTATGATTATTCCGTCACGCGAACACGAGTACCAATCCCTCGCAGAGATTCTAACCCGGAAACCCTTGCACTGCAGCTCGGAGTCGTCAATCATGTCGAGAGAAGCATTTCACAGTGTCAAATAACTCTTTATTCCGTATGGTAAGAAGGCCTACTATACATTTGTTTCTATAATTTTTTTAAATTGCATACAATTTTTCTCGGAAGGAACAGGTTTAAGACTTTTTTACCAAACAGTATTTTCTACGTAACTTTCGCCGCAGAATCGCGTGACACGTCTGTATAAAAAAAATACGAGACACGCTGTATATACGCGTATATCCTGCATTCATTTATAGAACATCAAATTGCATAAACGCAATTCCTGTGTGAACAGCGTAAAGAAATTTAATTTACATGACAACTATACAAATCTATCTGTAGAATATGATAAACTTATTTTGCTTTGCAATTTTTTTTTTTCAAATTATCGCAATTATAGCCTACGGAAAATTCACATCCTCGACAGTTAATTTTTCTTAAATTATTTCCCCTTACATTAAACGTAGCATTTCGGAAATGCACATGAATATTCACATACATATTTGTAAAACATTACGTATGTAAATGAAGATTATCATACGACTAACAACGCTTTGTACGTTCCTCGTGAAAAAAGGCCATTGCAGATTTATTTTGATAAAATCTAGAAAAGTAACAATTTGTCAGCAATCAGCTGACTTGCGCAGCTTAATCGACAGCTTGCCAGCTTACAGTACAAGAGATTCTGTAAATATTCCTACGCTCTGGTGGGTATTAGTTAGTGTTCGTCTGTGATAGTCTCCACAATTAGACGTTGCTATGCATCACTAGGTTCTAGTATTGAATCATCACTAGGTTCTAGCTTTGAATCAGTCCTAGAAAAATCACTTCCGTTCCACACCAGTTATTACAAATATTGACTTTACCGGAGGAAAATTATTGTTGTAAGGCTGTTTCAAATATGAAGAAGTTTAAGTATATTTCACTGACACGTCACATTAACGCATAGTCTATTGCTGGCATATCACAGTCCAGTTGGTCTGCTCAACTTAACGCAACGAACAAGTCTGGACTTGCAGAAATTAAGATAAACTCAGCAAATTTTTGGAAACAGAGCGGCTACGTGCTTGAATCGAAACGCTAAAATGAAACAGAACTCTCTCTCTCTTTCGCCGCTATATATATGTGTATATATGTATTATGCACGTGTGTACATCATATATAGGCCTATATATGCAGATTATAAACGAGAAAGTGTTGTTGGTTTCGAATTTTTTTTTCGCGCAGCAATGGAGCGACGGAAACTGCATAGAGAATGAATCATCTACTTACGAAAACTCCATTATCATTTCTGTAACATGGCAAGCAAAAGCACGTGGCAGATATTGTCAGTGTTATGAGACACTGATAAAATACCTATATGTTGAGCGAATGCCATGACAACCGAAAATGTATTAGGTTCTGTGTAATTTATACAACAATAATAGCAGAGTTTGTTCAAATGCATCAAAATTTTCTTATTTTTATTTACAAGATTTTTTCCATTCATATACTAGCTAATTTACTATAATATACCCGTGTACGGTAAGCTTTCTAAACTTACTAATGTATTTGTTCCCCTTAAATTTAAGGGAATTTTGCCTGAAGTGTGTTTTCGCAGTGCACCTCTCTAAAGCATTTGACATCCCGCATTTTAAAGCGACGGTTCCTGGAAAAAGTCGTGGCAGCTCTGCGAAGGAATTACCATAACGATTTCTGGGAATTTAATGTTAATTGCCCTTGCCGGGCAAAATTCAAACACAATCCTAGTAATAGAGAATGTTGTAAATGTAGGGAAAATAAGGTCGTATTTCATGAAAAATGTCAGAAGACCACGTATGCGAGTGCTTTCCAGCTCTACACTTACACTACGTAGAATGTGTCTTATTGCAATATTTTCACCACGTGCAATCAGCGATAGAGAAGTAGACGTTGCCAACTGTCTAGTAGGTTGACTAATTCATTTTAAACGTATTGTTACATGCATTTCCCACAACCTAGAGTGGATAGAGCATTACACAACCTTCATGATATTAAGCTTGGTTTTGCTAAGCACAACTAATGATAATATGTGAACAGATTTATCAGTGAGTGTGTGTTGTTTTACTTACTTTTGTAAAACGTAGTTTTATTGCTATTTTGGTGCTTGAGCAGTTAAACATTTTAGATGAAAGACGCCACAGAACAATTTAATACTTGATTATTTCCCTTCGCTAGGATTGTTAATGCCTATACTAATATACAATTTGAAGTGATATTAAGTGGTGAAACATAACCCAAAACAACATTTTACTCACTAACATGCTTAGTTAGTTCACAATCACCAGCGCCGGGGAAATGGGAGCATTTTCAGGTTATAACTAATTTTTAAATTACTAAAAGACAAATTTTTAAATTACTAAAAAAAAAGGTGTTTAACTAACTCAGAGCAGTTATCTCAGGTTTGGTTATTAAACATTTGCCACAATAAAACTGACACCACAGTACTGATTGGAAAAATACACAATAATAATATATATCCAAATTACTTAGTCACATCATTATTAAAGTGCTCTCTGGTGATAGTGACTTCTGACGTAATTCTGTTGCCTGTAGTTTATGGCGTACGTTCCTTGGAATTTTCTTGAACAATACCAGGACCCTCCATTAAGGGCATATCCCACGTCGGAAGTTCTAAATGGGGTTCTCAGTTATAGAAAATGAACTCAATCCAGATCTCTTCTAAAATCATTTTTAGTATTCTTGTCTTTGTTTGAAGTTATTCCGAAGATACGTTCATTTCTCCCCGTCTGCCAGACTAAACACACATTTGAGACTGTTTATAGTATTGAGGAATTTCACCCACAGTTCACACTTTACTCGTTGACATCAGCGCTTTTTAGAATTTATTGCTAAATTTTACTCATATTACGTTAAACCAATTAAAATATATAATTTAACTATTTTTTAAACATTTAAGATTTCAAGTAACTATCAAATACCTCTAGTAAAATTCAGTAACACTAGTAAAGTTGAGCATCCTTACAATATTAGCAAAAACAAAGTTATCATCTGTCAAAGGTACAAATTATCAGAATAATTTTACATTTCACAGTATTATAATTAAAACAGCAATAACCTGCGTTCGTCGAGCACACGGCGTGACTTACTTCGTTCCTCGTCTCGTAACTACTGCAGCTGTTTACGTTCCGACGAATCGCTTTCTAACTTCGAGACTCTTAGGATCTTAAGGGTTCTGTCTTACTATAGCTTACAACTGTGGAGGATAAATTAAAATCAAATAAGTCTAAATGTATCAGTTTTAAAGATAACTCTGAAATAAAAAGTGTTAAGAACGAACTATATGTAAGAATTCTCCCTATGAGAAGAATTAACTTTTTATTTCTGATATCCGATGTTTGTAATGGCATTTTAAAAATGTGTATTGTACAAAAATATACAAACAAATTTAAACAAAGAATGCTTTCCAACGCAATAATGTTCAGTAAATTTTAAGTGGACCAAGTTTTGATTATAAGAGGTTTCTCTATTTTTTTCACAAAGAGTTAATGTGTACTAATTATTATTTCACCTCTTTCGCTGCAAGCAAGGTAGAAAATGTCTTATTTTTCACTTTTGCTGTCAGTAAGGGTTATTTTTAATAAATTTAATTTCTACCTTATTATATTTCACAGCGTGTTAAGTTAATTGCCTACATCTTGGTAATACATCCTCGTCCACATCACAAACTGCTCAGTATGATACATACAACAAAGTTGTAAAGACGCTACATGTAAACATGTTATGTGCACACTCAGTATAGCGAGGTTCATGTATATCATCTCATGTTGCTACCAGAACTGAAGTCAACGTATCTTCTTCAAACTCTGCAGCTCACGTGGTTCCACACGTGTCTTCTCGAGGCGGAGGGACCGCCACAGTCAGGAAGACGTCAGAAGAACAAACAACTATTATAACCACTTAAATGGAATCTGTTAATCGAATGTGCTCACTTATTTAAACTTTGGATTTTACGTTAGCATATTGTTTATTTCTGTAGTAAATATTAACTTTGTCTTTTTATTAATGCGCTTTTGTCCAACACAGCGTTCTCCACTCTCCACAGTATGTTGAACTGATCACAATCTGTCACTCTGCCACTACATTTATCGTAAAAACATACCGCCGCATTTCTGTCATCACATAACATCGGCCTCTTTTGAATAAAAATGAAAACTAAATTTGGGGCTAAAATCAGCATATATTTTACTACCGGAAGACTTGATCGGATTCTGAAATAAATAAAACCTTATAGCTATTCTAGAGAAAGGGAGAAAATTATTTCTACCCAAAATGCGTTTTATAATAAAGTACAAAGTCAATATTCAAGAAATAAAACATTTGTTCAGAAGTACGCACAAGAACTATGGAATGAGATTCGCAATCTGTTGTTTCTTTTCACTCTAGTAAATTATTTTATTAAAAATTTTTTCAGTTAAATATAAAAATTACAAATTTATTACACATGATTTACCAAACATGCTGCATTTATGAATTCAATTTTCAACGGAAAGAAGTTTCATAAACGAATCCATGTATTAATTTAAAATGCACAAAAGATATTTAAAAAATTGTTTGCTGTGAAAATGCTTATGCTAAACGTATCTGGTGACTAGGTTTTCTTCACAGCATCCTAAATTTTCCACAAAAGCACTTTTTACTGGATACGCTTTCTGTTTTAATTATTTACATGAATTATTGTGCTGTAATAAATATCTTATGCTTTTGCTGCATTGGAACTAAATTTCTATGAGTTACGTATTATTTTAATTTAAGCGTCTTCTGAGCGTGTGCATGAATGCAATTTTGTAAATGAATAATTGTTTTTTTTTTTTTTTAAAGCGTGTGCATTTTGGTTTACGTTACTACTGAAAATGCCTGTAGTTTATTTACGAACCTTGAAAGTGATAAGAAAACTGAGTTTGGAAGGCTTGTTCTGCCGGAATGGTCACAAGAACATACTCGTCAGACCTGTTTAAAGCGTATTTATTCGTTCTTACGGAATATTTAGATGAAAACTCTTCAGTTCTGGTTGTAAAAATTTTGTCTGGTAACAAAATAAAACTTAAAAGATAAACATAAAAAATAACCAGATCATGAAATTCGTGATATCACAGGCGTATGATGTCTCAGTAGGGCCTAACTTTGTTGAGATAAGTGAAGCCAAGCTAAAAACATCACCTTACAAAGACACGTGGACAATAACATAGAAGGTGTATTATGAAACTTCCTTTTGTCAAATCAGCAATCGCGCCCGTAATCGTGCATGTGTTGCGCGCAAAGTAATATTATGTCCGGGACTGTACACTGTGAGTAAACTGTCCCATATCAATAGTTGCGATATTTAACATGTTCAGTTGGCAGCAGATTATTTATAAATAATTCCTATACACATACAGGTCGCTTATTCATAATCAGAGCTAATATTTTAGGGCGGAAAATAATTTTTGCACGACTTGGTTTTAATACCTTATGTGTACTTCTGCAGCTGTGCTTCATGGTTATTGGCAGCGTGTGTATGTGAAGAGCCGTATCTCATTTGACTGAGCCAATTACAATAACGTTCCTGCAACACCACACGTCTGTGACTCGACGGTAGAATCCCAAGGCTAGTGACAGTTAAAATATCCAATCACTGACAACGAAGCAGAACTGCAGATGTGCACGTGAGGCACTGAAACAAAGTGAGGCAAAATTATTTTCGCGTAAAACAAGGGTCCCTAGATATTGGATGTTTAGACTCTCATTTGTCGCGGAGTTCTATTGGCTAATCACAGACATTCACAACAGCCTTTTTTCTCACTCGCGCAGACAAATGAAAGGCGAGTCCGAACAAATACACGTTGCCAGCGACAATGAAGCTAAGCAGATGTGCACGTAAATTATTGAAACAATTTTGGGCAAACATCTTTTCGTGACAAACTGTGACTCGATACATTAGCGTCCTGAAAATTTTACGTTTTCTTCGGGCACTAACTAGAATTCAGGGAACTATAATTCCGGTTCGATTTCTCAGTTGGGACTTGACTTATTCGTCACGTCGTGGAATGCACTGAGTCAATAATAAAGTAGCGGTTAAATGCATGTCGAATTATTTGTATTGGTGAGTCAACCACGCTAATAGACAGCTTATTTCTGTTTCAGTGAACAGTGGTTCATTGAGGCTTGTGACAGGTCAATGAACCTCACATTTGTCTCGTCTCTGTATGTTTTAACGAATAACTACCTTCGGTCCCATGAATAGGGACAGGAAAATTTCGCGAGTTCAATTACCTGCATGCTAGAATCCAATGTCCTATGCATACTCAAGCCCCGTTCATTGTCTCCAGTCTGAATGAGTAGCAGGTAATGGACAAATGATCGGAACTCGAGAACGCATAGGACAATACATTCTAACCTGTAGGTAATAGAATTCTGGAAATTTTCCTGTCCCTGCCCATGAATAATGCGATCGTCACAGCGCCGTCTGTATACGCCTTTTATATTAGCTTTACTTGTAAGCTGACCGTACGACCACGCTCACTTGCGAAGTAGTTGAGAACTACGTACATTTGTTTCTTAACTTCCGAGGCACAATGGAAATGTATTATTGCAAATTAGCGGACATACGTCACACACAAGCAATACTCATAGAACTGAACCCTTCGTTCACAGACGTGGAAGAAACAAAGTTCACGGAGACGGACTAACAAAAAAAATTTAAACGAAAGCCCCAATCTTTCAACCAAACCAAAAAAAAAATCCTTTAATTTTAGAGTAAAATAAATGCAACACTATACATTGTTCCAGAAACTCACGTACCTGTATCCATATGTATGTCTTCTGTGTATTCAGCTGTGATAGTGCCCAGTGCAACAAATAGGCCCTATATAACATGTGAGCAAGTTAAGTAATTCTTGGAAAACTGTATGAGTATAAGTTCAAACATTGTAAAACATTTGATCAACGAAATACTACCCGGTTTTTGCTCCGACGTAGCGCAGCACAAGTAAAACAGGTCTTCACGTGTACCTACTCTAGTCGTAGTAGTAATTAAATACAGCAGAACAGCAATCTACACACATAAACCGAATTAAGTAAATTGAAATTTTAAGCTAAATAAGTATTGAACATAAACTGCATCATATTTAAAAATTATCACATCAACACTAATTATTCCCTATAGTTCATATAATACATAACAAATAACTACAGTGTTTATATACTTATAAAAGGAATACCAAAACTTTAAACACGTAAGTATAATTATTTTAACGAGTACAAAATGTCACATAAAAAACATCGCTGTTTTGTTGCGCCGCTTGTATTTGTTAAGGGTGCCGCCTACCTCCGCGCTAGAGGCTCAGAAGTAGCAGAGCTATAAGGGCGACCTTGAACCGTGCATCAAATACCACATCGCCACAACGAGCTAAGCGCTGAAGTGAAAGATCTCTCGTGAAGGAACACAAACCAGCGAACTGCTATTGACTACGTACTCAACGTTGAAATTGTTCGTGTAACTTTGTGGTGACAGGTTCTTTGAAATCAGTTGAACTTAACGTGTTAAAAATTGCTGCCTGAAATAAGTTCACAAGAACATCTTAGTTGTACAGTATAATATAAAATATAATTGTAAGATTTTATTTACATGCTGTTTTTGTCCATATCTGTGCAGGATTTCGCTCAGCAGAATCATATGAGTCGTTTTTGCGATAAAGTAAGGAATTTTAGAAAGCCCTTCATAACTTGTATTTAGCAATTATCTATTCAGTACATATAGGCTAAGTATTAACATTGTCATGTGTTTTTTTGTCATTTCTCTGTTCCACGTTTATGCCTGTATTCCAGTGATCCCATAACTGATAAACGAGCGATAAATAATAACAATATTGTCGCTGATAACAGGCTGTCATAACTACCAACATGTTAGTTAGATCTTCAATAGATTGTTATATTACTTAGTTCAAGCCAGCAGGAGGTAGAGGTGACCAAGTGGTCAGACCATTGGCCTCCCACCAAGGCGATCCGGGTTCCGTTCTTGGCGGGGTTGGTCCCCGGGTCCTCACATGTGGGAATCGTGTGGGATCATGCAACTAGTGGGCGGGTTTTCTCGAGGATCTCTCGCTTTCCCCGCCCTCATAATTCCGGCGTTGCTCCATACTCACCTCATGTCACCCTTCACCAGCGCTAAAGACCTAGAGGTCAAGAGCTGACCAAAATCACTCACTCACTCAAATTAGAATCAGCGAAGAGTAAAGTCGCACTACTCCTTCGAAAATACTTGATAGACAGTAAAACCTCGCTGTATTTACAATGAGAAATATGTAACTACTGCTAAGTGCGCGCGAAACTGCCGTAGAGTGATTGATCATGAAATTATTATCATCAATATGTAAACGGAAGTGTTGTGCAAATTAACGGAAATATTCAAGCAACCATCTTTACTTTGTGCTCGAGTGCAGCAAGTGGAAATTTGTTGTCGGTATAGTAATGAATTCTAGTTAATAAAAAATATTTTAAAATCTAAATACATCAAATAATTTTAATTGTGAAAGTTATCCAGGGAGGTTGTAATTAGGGCTAGAACTACTTCATAAGTTCAACGACCAACATGCTAGAATCCATTATCCTGTGTATACCGAAGCCCTACCATTTGTCGAATACCTGCTACTCATTCAGACAACAGACAATGAACTAATATACGGGGCTTGAGTATGCATAGAACATTGGATTCTATCATGACGGTCATTGTACTCGTGAAGTTTTCCTAGCCCTACTAATACAATAAGCCGAACTGCAGTTGTCAAGTAGGTGTCAACTGTACGAGGAATTACGCAACCATTGTTAATGTGATTATTATTATTTCAACGTGAATCATTGATAACTAAGTTTAATTTTAGAAGCGGTATCTGTGTAAATGAGCAGGTGAACAGAGAAGGCTGAAGGAAGCCTGACATAGAAGAACATAGACTTCCATCAGCCTATATAAACCCTTGTACCTTAGTGGTTCGTTCAAGTGAGAACTGAATCTTCCCCTCCAACCCCTTTCATACTGTCCACGTGCGGGACTAGCGAAGGTTGCGTCTTTGCGTGTTGCCTACCAGCTAGGCGCGCACCCTTCATACGAGCCACTGTGCTAATCCACCCTCCCTCCTACTTTTCACCCATTGCACCCTTACCAGCTCTCTTACCCTCTGCCGCCGTCATTGTTCAAGTTCACCACAGCAAGATAATGTGTCTTTGATGATCACGTGCTACACAGCCGTATGTGTGTAGGTGTCACCCTGGCGCAAGCGAGAGAGAACGTCGTGTTTACACCCCCATCCCCTCCCCTGGTCGTGTTTCCGCCAGGCGGGGAAGTTAAATGAAGCGTTAAGATTTCCTTCCTGCCGAGCATAAAGTGGATAATCGGGTCGTGGGGGCAGGTGACGATACGTCTAGTGCGCGTGTGTGTGTGATACACGACATGAAGGAAACAACGATCCAGTCAGAACAGACGGCTTGGCGCTCAGCGCTGTTGTAAAGGTCGTCTCCACTCTACTTTATACCTAGACCCGCCTTTGACACTCGGTGTATTTATCGTCGCGCCTCTGTTGCCAACGTGTGTGGGTAGGGGAGTTGCGATGGTGGCGTGGCACAGAACACCTGCCTATACAGCAGCGGAATGGTGTGCCTGAACCTGAAACATTCCTGTTTTATTTCAGCGACTATAAGTTCGTGTCACTTTCGCATTGGCCCTTGACTTATAGCTAGGGCCCGGTAGTTTTCGCGAAAAATTGTCTGCCCCACTTTGTTTCAGTGTCTTACGTGCACACCTGCAGCTCAACTTCATGATTATTGGCAGAGTGTTTTTGTGCAGAGTTATTATTCATTAGACTGTGCCAATCAGTACATGGATAACTGTGACACGTCACGTCTGTGATTTGCGGGTTTAACCTCCACACGTTGTATGTTAAGGCATCCAATCACTGACCACATAACAGTTATGCAGGTGCGCACGTACGGCACTGGGACAAAGTGAAGCAAAAAATATGTTCGCGAAAACTACCGGGCCCTAGTTGTATGACATCCGCGGGAAGCCTCTGAGCCAATAATATAAACATACCTTAACGTTCCCCATGCTAATAAACATATGTTGTCTGCTTGAATGTGTATGTATTAATGGAAGATAGCCTACATGTCCGTGACCCCGCCAATTTGTTCGGTCTCTATCTATTAGAGACCAAGATGTATGTAACTCCGACGTCCCCAGTCCTCTCTACTCTCTATCCTAGGCTACTTATTCACAAAGTTGCACAAGCTACGTTATTTTTCTGTGACAGAATAGCAGTCTCTGGCCTATACTCGCTTTGTTACGATTACCAAGAGCCTCGCCTGGACGGGCTAGCGACGACGGCAGTGCAATCAGGTCAGGGGTTGCACAAGACAAGGGCCTCAGCGATTCTCCCCACCTGCACTGAAGTGTGACAATATAACGCATTGTATCGGGCGAATCGGGGTCTGTCTCCTTCAAGCCTTCCAGCCGTTACCAGCTCGCCAGTATGGTCCTGCGTCGAGACCCACGACGTGCCGCCGTCCATCGATAGCCGACACAATCATCATCAGCCTCCGGCATCATGCTGACGGTGAGGTCTAAGGTGTCCAAAGGGTCACCCATCATAGAGTAGACCAACATAATTATTTAAACAGCCGCTCCCCTCCAACCTAAATTATGTAATGCAACCATGTAGTATTTATAAGTAAATTATGTAGAGTAAAGCCACCATAATTAAACTAACATAATTCATTTAACCGTAACCCTCACCCTTAACTTAACCACTTAAATAATTTCTGTATAAAGTGCCTACCTCTGGCTACAGACACCCTACAACTATGAATCATGTGTAAAAACTACTAAAATAAAATACGTTTTTACAATTCGGTGCAAAATTTGTTTCCACTAGAAGTTAAGTCATCTAATAGTGGTTATTTAAAAACTTATAGCATTGGCTTAGAGAGTGTTCCTCAGACGCTCCACACAAACTACCGTCGAACAACAGTAGGCGATAAACACACAGTTACTTGCAGTCCAATCTGCTGTAAGTGAGTGAGTGAGAGATTCAGGTCAGCGCTTAGCATCGAGGTATCTAGCGTTGGTGTGGAATGACGTGAGGTGAGTATGGAGCAGCACCGGAATGAAAGGGAGATCCCCGAGAAAACCCGTCGACCAACGGCATCGTCCGGCACGACTCCCGCTAGCGAAAATTCCAGGGACCGATCCCACCGGGTTTTGAACCCGGATCACCTTGGTGGGAGGCGACTGGTCTGACCATTAGACTACCGCTACCCCAATCTGCGTAAAATTTGCAGGTCTCTAAGTTATTCATTGCGACACTCGGGTTTGTAAAGATATGTTTTTCTCAGGCTAGATTCCAATGCCTCATTTGCGCACGTGCAGTTCTATTGTATGATCAGCGATTGGACGTTCAGAACTCTCGGCATCGTAGGGTACGTCCCGCAAATATCACACTTATCTTATAATTCGAGACGAGATAAATTCGCCGGTTCACTGACCTGCAGGCTAGCCTCCAAGAACATATTGTTGTAAAACTGTATATTTTAGTAGTTTTTACACATGATTTATAGTTGTAGGGTGACTGTAGCCAGAGGTAGGCACTTTATACCGAAGCTATTTATGTGGTTAAGTTAAGGGTGAGGGTTACGGTTAAATGAATTATGTTAGTTTAATTATGGTGGCTTTACTCTACACAAGTTACTTACAAATACTACTCAGTTGTACTACATAATTTAGGTTGGAGCGGAGCGGCTGTTTAACTAATTATTTGTTCTACTCTATGATGGGTGACGCTTTGGACACCTTAGGCCTCACCGTTAGCATGATGTCGGAGGCTGATGATGATTGTGTTGGCTATCGACGGACGGCGGCACGTCCTGGGTCTCGACGCAGGACCATCCTGGCGAGCTGGTAACGGCTGGAAGGCGGCTTGAAGGAGGCAGACCCCGATTCGCCCGATACAATGCGTTATATTGCCACACTTCAGTGCAGGTGGGGAGAATCACTGAGGCCCTTGTCTTGTGCAACCCCTGACCTGATTGTACTGCCGTCGTCGCTAGCTCGTCCTCCAGGCGAGGTTCTTGGCAATCATAACAATATGTTTATTATAGCAGATATTATCTGCTCACTGGTTGCTCGATGACTCAGTGATATGGGCCTGCATTTAGTTGATTCTGTACTATTGGCTAAACGACTTCTACGAAGTGTCAAATAAGTTACGGGCCAACTGCGAAAGTGGCACGAGCTTACAGTTGCTGCAATCATAGCTTGGGGCCAAAAGAATGCGCGAATTTTCCAGGTCTCTACTAATTGTCATAGACACAGTTAACGTTAATTCTACTACAGGTTAGAAATAAAATGTGTTTTTTTATAGGAGAGTTACCACAGGGAAGATTCTGTCGTTAGTTGTGAGCAATTGTGAAAGTACCTAATAAAATACGTAAAAGTAGGAAAAGTTATCTTTCTGTGGTTAAGATAGTAGTGTATTAATTTAATTTTAAATTGAAAACCAACCCTATTTTGGCTTTTAAGATATCAACTTAATGTAACTTAAATGTCAGGTAAGCTCGATGATTAGTCAGTTTACACCAATTACCGATACCAGCGCTCAAGAGGCAGAAATGTCCCCTGTGACAAACTTTTAACACTCTTATTTTCTCGCCTAGTATAATTAACCTTAGAACATTCAAGTGAGAGACGTATTTAACAAATACTCGGAGTCAATAACCATGAAGCACAGCTACGGAGGAGCACGTAACATAGTGAAGCAAGCCAGTGCACAAATCTTGACGCGCAAATGTCCGCTCTCTAGGTATGTCTACTTCTCGACCACGACTACTAGTCCTCTCGTTAGGAGATGGAGCTCGATGCTAGTAGTAGGTAGACACGTCACAGTGAGAGGAAACATACTGCACCAGACATGAGTTCATGGCGCATGGTCAATGGAGACGTAGCGGTGAAAAAAGAGCCAGCTGCCTGTGCCACACTGCCTGTGCAACGGTATTATGGTCGTTACTGTGGTGCGCCACACCATTTGCGCGCGATGCTCAAGGACAACACAGTACTACTACTTGACCACGACTAGTCCTCCCATGAGGGGAAGAAGTGTGGTGCTAGTAGTAGATAAACAGG
>PNEQ01105706.1:0-20591 GCA_003012365.1 Medauroidea extradentata | reverse complement strand
CTTCAGGATGCAGTTTTCATTAGAAAGTTGATCCAGCTTGTCGGCTAAGCTATTTAGAATAGAAACAATATTGTCCTGACCCAATTTCAGCGCAGCAATATCTGAAATACCCGGCAGGTTGGCACCAAAGCCTGGAAAATCATCAGAGGATTTGTCACACACGTTAGAAGATGATTCATCGGAACCAGAAAGCACTTTAGATTTCGGCGAACGAAACATATTTCCGACAACAGAGAATACTTAGCCCTCTGAGTACCGGACTAGCAGGAGCATTCAAGAAACACAACCTGCTCTGGCGAGCGCTTGAACTACACAGTTCGAAAAGACTGTATTGGGTGATTTTAATTTAGGTTAATTTGTTGAAGTGATGCTTTACTACTACCCACAATCACTGAATATTAGTTTTGTGTCACTGGAGAGTAGTTATGGTACATATATACTTTAAGCAGCAGGACATATTGCTTCCTTTGAAATTTTAATCACCTAGTCCCTGAACAATTTTTACTATTTGAATTTATTTTACTGTAAAATTAATTCTGTGCACGACAAAACTATCCTAAGTTTAATTTGAATTTTCTAATTTAACAATTTGAAATGTTCAACTCAAGACTAGTAGTAATGTCTTAATTTATTTATCTTCAATTAGTTGCATGACTTTCTGATAGGATTTTGAGTACAATATTATGAAATTTTATTTCAAAATTTACACATAGGTCTACCGAGTGGTCATTTAAAGATTATACTGGAAGAGATCCTACAGGCAACAGAAATCCTGGTACGTGAACTACCTCAACAGTTGAGGAGAAGTTACACAGCTTCTCAACACACTTTACACAACACTAAATCACAGAGTTACTTGCATTTACTACATGCTTTGTGTATACAGAACTGGCCTGTCAGTATAGAACTTTATGCAACACAGATTTGCATTCGTAACTTAAACTGCAAAAGCGCCATTACCTCTTGTGCAGACAAAGTAGGTGCAATATAAGCAAAATGGGTCATAACTAGTGATCAAAAAAAATACCAATTGTTCCATGAGGGTCTGGTAGATAAGTAAGCGCTGAATTCTACAATAGACATTTACACTTTTTGAATGTCAGTACAGAAAAAACTACAAAACAAAAATCCGCTATAATTATATTTGTGAACATTATTAGCAAACATTTGCCCGGAATGATGGATTAGTTAAGCGTGATTTCTTGCGCCGCAATTAAATGTACGAGATTACGGCATCAGAGATTGTTCTTCAGATATACAGTACTTGAGAAATATTTTTGCTCAGAAAGTTGGCAAAAACTATTGTCTGGGATTGTTGTTTCTTGATTTTTGCTAATTGGCTTCGAGAAACCTGCAATTCAAAACTGATGCTTTTAGCGCTGAATTATGTACCACACACTCTTAATGCTTGTAAAAGAATAACTCACCTCAAAAGCCAGGTAAGGCATGGTTGTAAATCATGATACTCATAGCCAGTTAGATTAACAAGCGATGGAGTCCACTCTGGAATGAGATCTAGTTGTTGGCGAGTAGCCATGACACATGATGAAGCTACAACTGAAGGCAGGAACTGATGCGCCTTGATATCTGTAACAGCGATGTCAAGAAGTGAACTGCATTTTTTCGATGGTGTGGCATACCTGTGACAACTGTAGTAAAAAATGTGCTATTTATTAATTTATTTATAACAGTGCAGAAGCAAGTTGAAAGCATTACAAAAGAATAACACAGGCTATATTAAAGCTACAAAAATAGTTACCAGTATACAATTTGTCTTTAGACTTAGTGCTCCAGAAGTTAATGTCCAGTGCATTCATATAGTTTACAATATAAATTTACAAACTAAACAAACAAATAATTTTTTCAGTAAGTACATATTTTAAAATACAACAATTTTCTATGCAAAAAAATTTGGTGCGTTTGATATCTTAGACTTCACATTCCACAACTATTTAAGTTATTTTTAATGTTTTTCTGTGAGATTGTGAACAAAAATTCACCGGTGGAAGTTCTGGTGAACTTACACCAAACTCGCCGAATTTTCAGGTGGGTAGAACCTGTGGATACATTGATTCAACTACATACATAGTTGACAGAAAAATAGTAATTCACGAACGTCCAGTGTACATTGGTTGATGCACCAGTAAATTTCCGAGTTAGCAGATAGTTCCTTCGCAGCACACGAGGCTGGGCAGAAATGACACTGTAGAAGGTGAGCTAAGTCTGCAGTTCTCCACACTCACAAGTCACACATTCCACCTAGAAACCTTATCTTTGCATGTTAGCCTTACACTTTGTGACAACAGATTGTAGCCTACGAAGGGACTTTGAAGTCACCCAATTCACTGACCTGTTATACGGAATTTCTTCCTTTGGAGTTTGCCACACCTTGAGATAGTCATTCCTCGCAGGCTACATTTTGAGCACCACTTGTATAGGAGTCTCTCCAAGCTCTTTGTCCATCCTTAAGAAAATTTTTTTAGATTTAAATTGTAGCTGTGCTGGATTGTAGCAATACATAAGATGGGCCTGAAATGTAGACACCTTGATCTTGTTAAGGCTACTACCTTGTGTTGAATGTCAGAGGCTACTTTGCCAGAAGATAACAGTTTGTGTAAGAATGTTGATAATAGGCAGCCTGTGATATTGTGATGTGTTTCGTTGACTGCAACATGCATTGTTTTTGTATGGCAAGATCTATAGCACATTGGATAAGCATACTTGTCTACTGAGTACCGTATAGTCTACAGTTAGGGCACAGGTACCTAGTTGTGCTCCCCAAGCTGTCTCTATCAGCTCCTGTACCACATTATTCCTAGCTGCCACTTTCTGCCTGGTAGAGTATTAAGGACAGTGTTTCTTGAAGTTCAGGCCACAAATCCAAAGTGACTAAAAAACTATTTTGGGCTCAGAGATTCAGCTGTGTTCCTTCCCACATGATGTTTAGACTTCAGGTTTTCTGTTTATTCATGAGGTGGAATTTGCATATCTGGGTTTTAGTTGGCTTCTACTTCCTTAAAACTATCACCTTTTGAGCTGTGCACACAGTCATCTGCATGGATAAAACCAGAAGCAACAAGTAATTATGGTTATAAAAGTACTTTTATCTAGTAACTTTTTTCTCCTATTTCAAGTGTGTCACTTTTTGTCGCTTTTCCACAGAATTGGCCACTTAGCTTAGGGATTATGGTTTGCAGGACTGTCAGTCTGCTGGAGTTCCCAAGATTGTTCGTGTTCCAAAAATGTAGATAGTTTTAAGTATTTAACTTCCTATGAGATGGTGGTAGACTTAATTAGCCTACATAACCATCATGAGAGTAGGTTGGTAATTGTGATATGTGGAGGTTGGCAAGAACGGAAGTGGACTCGGCAATCATGGATGGTTGTAAGATCATGTATGCAGACCAGAATAAAGGAATCCGATTAAATCATAGTGCGTTATTATTAATTACCATTATATGGTGCAGTCTGTTAAATTTATATAATGGACGCGTTGGTGAAGCCATTTAAGAAGCTTCGGCGGGACGGCGATGTTGCAAGTAACTGGATGCAATGGAAGAGGAATTCAAGTACTACCATGAGGCTATCGGTGGTGAAAATCTTTCTGTAGACAGACAAATTGCTCTTCTCATCAATTCTATGGGAGGCGATGCTGATGATATTTATGAAACTTTTCAATTTACTGATAGCGAGGAGCGTAATTTGTTGACTGTGCTGAATAGCTGAATAAGTTCGATGCATACTTTCTGCCATGGCGTAACCTCACTTTTGAGCGTCATGTTTTCTTTACCTGCTCGCAACAAGAAGGTCAATCGTTTGACAACTATGTCGTGGAGTTGAGAAAGAAATCGGAAAATTGTGAGTTTGGGTCAGTGTGAAATGATCTCATGAAAGATTGCATTGTGTGTGGCATAAGAGACGGCAATTTGTGTCAAAACTTTCTGAAAGAACACAATCTCACACTTTTTCAGCCAATTGATGCTGGCAGAACTGCAGAGGTTACAAGTAAATGCCTGGAGAAGTTTCAAGGTAAAGCGGTGGCAGTAGAAGAAATCAAGTTCCACCGATAAACATCACACACACCACAGCATGGAAAAGGTGATCCAGCACATTGTGATTCTGCACGTCGTGATCCTGCAAGCCGTGATTCTACACGTTGTGATTCTGCACGTCAAGGAAACAAAGATCAATGGTGATTTCAGTGCGACTGATGTGGCAAGAAGCACGAGCGGCGGGCATGCCCGGCTTATGGTGCAAAGTGCAATTCGTGCGATGGTAATAATCACTTTACTAGAGTGTATTGCTCCAAGAAACAGGTAAGAGAAGTTCTTCATGAAAATTCTACATTGTCCTCTTCATCAGAAGACGATATGGTGGTGGCTGAGGTTAAGAGTACAGAACCAGCAAGTAAGTCGGTTGATTTGTGTGTTGAATCTGTGTCTAATTTCAGGTCTGCACCAGAGTTGACAGTGAAGGTTGAAGTAATGAATTCACATTTCATCACATTAAAGTTAGACACTGATGCCCAGACTAATTTAATCCCTCAGAACATGTCTGAAAGGCTAAAAATTAATCAGAAACACTTGCTTTCATCAAATGTGAGGTTGGTTAATTACCTGGGGGATAAAATACCTTTTCTTGGCAAGTGTTATCTAAAGTGTACATACAATGGTAGGGTTAGGGTGTTAGAATTTTATGTTGTTGAGAAAAGCAACTCATCCCCTATTCTAGGCTTGTATAATGCTAGACTTGGTACGGAAAGTTGATGCTGTAAAGACGAAAGTCCAGGATGCAAGGCTCACAGAACTAGTTAGTAAGAACCGCCAGTGTTTCAGAGGTATAGAGTGTTGCCTGGAACATACAATATAGAGCTAAAAAATAATGCAAACCCTGTAATTCATGCTCCCCGTAAAGTACCAGTTGCACTTAAAGAACCCATAAAGAAAGAGTTGGATAGACTAGTCAAGGAAAATATCATTTTTAAAGTAAATAAACCTACAGAATGGGTAAATTCCCTTGTTATTGTACACAAGCGAGACAACAGTATTAGAATTTGCTTAGATCCACAGGATTTTTGATGAGGGAACATTTCCCATTACCTACACTGGAGCAAGTCACATCACAGATGGCAGGAGTAAAATATTTTAGTGTTCTGGATGCCTCGCAGGGATTTTGGCAAGTGCAACTGAGCCAGAACAATACAGACTAATGCACTTTTAATACACTATGGGGCAGGTATAAATTTTTGCGTATGCCTTATGGTACATGTTCGGTTCCAGAGGTCTTTCATCGAAGATTTGGGGAATTCTTTGAGGGTCTGCCTGGGGTACTCACATATGTTGACAACATTATATGTTGGGGCAGTACTAAACAGGAGCATCGTCTGAGACTTGTGGTTCTGATGGAAAGAGCAGCAAAATATGGTGTTAAGTTTTACAATAACAAATGTAAAATAGGTGTGAAGCAAGTTCATTATATGGGTCATGTGCTCTCAGAGAGTGGTGTTGTCCCTGATCATAACAAAATATCTGCTACTCAAAACATTGATATTCCACCATGCAGTAAGGATGTGGAGCGATTTCTTGGTATGGTCACTTACTTATCGAAATTTGTTCCTAATCTTTCAGAAATCTCAGCTCCTTTTAGGATTTTGTTGAAGAAAGATGTCCAGTGGCATTGGGACCAAGAACAGGTTGTAGAATTTGACAAGCTTAAAGAGCTATTGCGCAATAGTCCAGTGTTAGCATACTATGACGTTAATAAGCCTGTCATACTGTTGGTTGATGCATCTCAAAGCGGGTTGGGAGCAGTTTTACTTCAGGAAGGTCATCCCATCGCATATGCATCAAAGTCTCTCACCGCCACTGAACGACATTACGACCAGATAGAGAAAGAAATGCTTGCTATAGTTTTCGGAGCAGAGCATTTCAATCATTATATATAAGTATAACAAGCAAGCCCCTGTGGAAACTTATCATAAGCCGCTAGTAACAATTTTCAAAAAACATTTTGTGCTGGGACAGCACTTCCCGCCTGTAGAGGACTTATCTAGGAATCTAGTACCTACGTATTTTGTGCCCCCCTGAATTATCTATGCTATAATCCTGGTGCCCCGTGTTGGTGAAGAAGACTGGGCTATGTGTTTCACGACGTAGCACATTTGAACTGTAGCGCGCGCATGCCTCGCCACTTCGTACATCTTCGGGTCTCTTCGGCAGTCTTTGTGTCCCCTCCCTTTGGTCGACCTACCTCCCCTTCCCTACTGCTGCCTGCCCTCCGGCCGTCGCTTGTGATAGCACTCTTGGTTCTACTCCCGACCAGCTAGGTTCTGCCTCTCCACTCTCTACCTTTACGCTCGTGCAGCAAGTTTTGGTAAGTGTTATTTTGCGTTTGCTCTTTTGTAATATGATTAACTGATCTGCAGTTTTTTTCTCAGCTTGAATTAACTTTGTAACTTTCACATTTTCTTGTATTACTTTTCCTATCTTTCCATCTTTGTAATTTCTTGCGCCGTTCGGACGTCGATGTGGAGAGTGGAATGGAGTCGAGGTATATGTATCTCTGTATCTTTAATAATTAAATTCTAATTAATTACCTAGTCTGGAAGATCCTTTTTGGTTAAGGCCGTTGTGCCCGCAACATATTTTGTATCCTCAAACTTGTATTTTGTATCCTGCTACTGTGACCTACTGTGTATCATGTCAACTTAATAATAAATCGCCCAGTTCGCTTTGATCCAGATTTCCGTTACTGCAATGTCGCATCCTCGTGTTCGCCATGTGAGCATTTTTGTGTGTTGTATTAAGTGTTCAGACCAGGTATTGTATCACTCCACTCTGGGATCAGCCCATGATTGTCAGGCTTAGCCTTGGTTAGGGTTATAGTCTGGCTGTCCGTGCCCAGTAGGGCACAATTTGGTAGACTGCCCCGCTAGACTACAACGAATGCGACTTAGATGGCAACGGTATACTTTAAATGTTGAGTACAAGCCAGGTTCACAAATGTTTATACCAGATACCTTATCTCGCGCATGCCAAACTTGTCCAAGCTCAACAGAAAGTACAGGTTTCGAAAAAGATGTTGAGCTGCAGGTGTGTTCTGTCGTTCTATCTGCTAGAATGACAGATGCCAAGTTGTTAGAGATATAGGAGCATAGTAGTAAAGATGTTGAACTTCAAAATTTGTCTCGAATCATTTCTGTAGGCTGGCCCAGTAAGCCTCAGCAAGTCCAGCCAGATCTGAGAAAATACTGGACGTACAGAGAAGATTTCAGTTGTGCTTATGGTCTCATTTTAAAAGAAAATGTTATTGTTATTCCCAAGTGTATGAGGCAAGAAATTCTCCACTGTGTTCATGCTGCTCATCAGGGTACAGAAAAATGTATACAGCGGACACGGGGTACAGTTTTTTGGCCTGGCATGACATTTGAGATTGTCGATTTTGTGACTAGATGTGAGATGTGTAACAAATACCAAAAAACTAAGTGAAAACAGCCACTGCTCCCTCATCCAGGTCCTGATCACCCATGGCAGAAGGTAGGAAATGATGTTTTCTTTTTAAATGACAAGCCATATTTACTTGTGGATTATTATTCAAAGTAGGTTGGCCTGACAAAACTTAAAATGCAAACCAGTAGTTTTATCATCAAATACTTAAAAAACTTGTTTGCTAGGTTTGGTATTCCAACTGTCGTCATGTCAGATGGTGGTAGAAATTTTACTTCAGGAGAATTCCAAAAGTTTGCTTGGGATTGGAATTTTCATCATGCCACTTCTAGTCCTCACTACTCGCAATCAATGGGATGTCTGTGCGCTACATCCAGGCCATGAAAAAAACTCTTAAGAAGGCTATGGAAGCTCAGAAAGATTTAGAGTTGGTTCTTCTAGAGGCACGTTACACGCCAGTTGTTCAGGGGTTTTCTCCAGCCCAACTGCTTATGAGGAGGAGGCTTAGGGCAGGTGTTCCTGTTGTCCCATCTCTCCTGAATCCCTCAATGCCTGATCACGCAGCTGTTCGCAAGGCTCTGGTTGATAGCCAGAAGCACCAGAAATGCTACTATGATAAATATGCCAGTAGCTGAGAAGAAAAACCAATGTCGGGGCAGTGAGGGTACAAACTGATCGCCCACACCCATATGTCATCAAAATGCCTAATGGTAAAATTGTGGAACGTTCTGCAAATGTGTTGCGTACCGATAAAAATTTGAATGGCCAGCGAGGAGTTTGTAGTGACGATACAGAGGTTGGGAACCTGGAGGGAGGAAAGTCACAGAGCAGTACCTCCACTAACGGTGAAATCAGTGAGAACCAACAGGTTGTTACTCAGGAGTTTAAAGGGACTGAGGATTTATATGAGGATGGGTTTTGTGACTTTACAGAGCAGGAGTGCTTATTTGGGAACTCAAATGGTTGTAAACAAATGTATTGAACCCATCCTAAAATCAAAATATTGCAGACCCATCAGACCTTCCAAGTGGTACAGTAGAACTGATTTTGTGTAATTATTTATGAAAACTGAGTGGAGTTTCAGAGCACAAATAGCATGGTACGCCAAGTTGTTGTATTGTCAAAAAGTGTAGTTTATGGCATTGTTGATACTTAATATTGCAGGTTGGTTGTATATAATTGTGTTATTGTCAAAAGTCATGTTTTGGATGTACGGTATGTAATTGAGTGTACATATTAACATGTATGTATATATGTAAACATGACAATAGTGATGCATTGTACTTATTGTTATTGAAAAAGGAAAATGTCATGAGAGTAAGTTGGTAATTGTGATATGTGGAGGTTGGCAGGAACGGAAGTGGACTCGGCAATCATAGATGATTGTAAGATCATGCATGCAGACTAGAATAAAGGAGTCCGATTGAACCATTGTGCATTATTATTATTTAACATTACAATAACCAACAAAAATATAATATTTCATTGTTGATTATTATTATTTACCATTACAATAACCAACAAAAATAGAAAATTTCATAGTTGTCAGTCTGTTTGCATAACAAATTATTACTTGCTTATTACTTCATAGTTCTATAACTCATCTACAGTTACAAATTCTCACATATTTACAGCAACAAACTGCAAAGACTTGTAAAATCTGACTGTAAATGCAGAAGGTGCAGTACTACACGGACATCTGAAGGAAAACATTACAATGTCAGACGCTGGCTTCTGACACTGAACAATCATCCCTTTACTCTTTCGCTGAGGGATAAAAATTTTTTAATTATGCCAAGAAAGTGTACAAATTTTTTTCTAAAATAGGTTAGGTTTTTGTAAACAGATTATTTTTGGTTAATTTTAAGTGAGAAAACCATGTACGCAGAGTTCAGAGTCATTTAATTCTGTGTTCGATTTAAGTCGCATGCACAGTTAAGCAATATTTTGTATATTTGTCTATAGTGGAATGTCGCAGTTAAGGGATATTGATCCCTACCACCTTGGGTTTATCTGTTTTTTCTCAATAACTTCCATTCCAGTCGATGTATCAAAAATTTTGTCACGACAAGGCATAGATACAAACTTTATTGATTTTCTGTAATTTCTGGAACCATAATATATTCATTATTTTGCAACGGGGAACAGCTGAAAAGGAAAAATTGCTTTATTTACGGGAGCGACTACAGAAGCCACAAAATTAACAGAAACAAAGCCATATGGATTCCAAAAAGTAAATGAAACAATAAACTATGCCTTGTCAGCGTGAAAAAAAGCAAAACAATGTGTCTATTCCCTGATTTATAAGAAAAACCGTAAAACTGACCTGACAGGGATCAATACCCCTTAAGGAGTTAAATAATCACAGCACAATGTACCTTTAGATGAACATAAAGCCAATATTTTGTGTCTCAAGCGAAACCAATACGATAATCAGTTACTGCAAAATGGATTAGAAACACTGGGGTGAATTGAAACAAAATTAGAAATAAATTCTTAGCTTACATCTTTTGCTTTAAAATAATATAAATACGATAAAACTACGGTTTGTAAACTGTTTTAACTTGCCTACCTAAAAAATTAATTTTTAAAAGAGAATTTATACAGAAAATTTAACTTTAAAACTGTGTTTCTATTCACCCCAGTGTTTCTAATCACCCCGTTATAGGATATTTAAATTTTGGAAAAAATATTATATTGTATTTAAAATAAAAACATAAAACAATAACGTACTTAAGTCAGTAGAGCCAACGCATAAATTTGCAGTGGTACAAGGCACAAGATACGTAAACTGCAGAAGCCACCGCCAATAATGAGATTACCAAGTAAATGTTGGAAACGAGTTACCTTGCAACGTTTCATCCAAGTAGTCTTTGATGCGGTGATAGGCATGACACTGCAGTTCTTGGTAGTTTTTGAAATGAGAAACACGTTGTAGGTCAGTAGCAGATGTCATTTCTGTGATATAATACTCTGCAAAGTGTGCTGCCGTAGGTAATAGCAAATTCCACTGTAAATGTTTCAACACCATAATCTCCAATAAGGTATAATCCTTAATCAGGTACTGGTTATCCACAATAGAATTAAGTGCACGTGCAGTTGGAACATTAGTTTCCTGTTCTTCAAATTTGGCTGAAAAAATATTACCTATATTGTAAACAATAGGCTAGTTAAACGGCAATATGTAAAACTTTGTAATTAAATCTATTTATACAACCACTATAGTAAATATTCATCAACACACTGACAAAAGAAATTCCACACGTTATGAACGTATAATTGACAAGCAAACCAAAATACTGTACAACAAATTCTGCATATGATGGATACTAAGAACAATTTACCCCCAAAATGTTTGCTAGCGAAAAGTTTACCATTTAATCACTCATTACATGACTATGTTAAGTATTATCAGACAGGCAGAAATGTAGAGTGTCTCCATTGTTTGCAAAACACTTCTAATTCATCTGTTCAGGGAGCATGTCTACGACTGCAGGTGCCCAGTCTGAAGTATGCTCTCGGGGTGTGATGCCTTGCATGACAAACCCTAAAACATGACATGAAACATAAGTCCTACGACAGAGAAGCAACGGAATGAAAAAAGGGAGGAGTGCTCTAAGAAACACCACCAACCAATGAAAAAGTCTGCCCCATTTCACGCATGCGAAAAATTGGGGACTGAACCTGCCAGTAATTGAAACCCCATCAGGTTGATGGACGGCGAGCACTTAATCCACTGCACCAACCACGGCAGTAATCATAAGAGACTGTAACAATGAAGAACATGGTATCAGCATTCACAGGTGTTCCTTAAGTGATCTAGCATGAAAGAAAGTACACTCCACTATCACATAATTAGAGAATCACATGGGTCATATATCTGCAAGTATGCTGGCTGACGGTCTTGGTACAGTGCCAATAATACCATAAAATAACAATTCTCTCTAATTCCCTCCCAGTCCGTTAGCATTTACCGATACATAGTAGGTATAATGTACTCGGTAGTATTAGTCACATGATCGGATCTACTCAGTCATTGGAATTTTTAAGATTTTTTCCAAGCGTACATGAATTCTTGACTGTAGTATGTTGGCAGGCCATTTTTAAAAAATTTGGCAAAATGCAGAAGCTGTATATTTCAGTTGCCAATCTGACAGATGTGTCTCCAAAAATGTCTACAGAAATAAGGAATTGCAAAGTGAATGTTCTCAGACACATAACAACAGCTTTTTCAATAATGCAAATACATTTGAAATGTAAAAAATATGTTCAGAAGGCCAAGTTATTAATGATTATATAATTTATTCCATACCTGAATTACATTCTTCGGGCGACACTTTTACTTGATAAACTGTGTCCGACTTCTAGGTTAACAAAAATACTACATTTTGAATTGTCTTCTCTGTTCAACACTGCCGCCTTACAACACATTTTCTTCTGTGTAGCACGTGTTTGTTTACTTTTTACACGTAATTCCAGTTTTTCGTCTGCTGGCAACTACGTACCCTGCTCCTGAGCAGGATGGACATTAGTATATCCGGCTAAGAGATAGAGTTGAATATTTAGAACTTCCGGACACCACTAAACTGCACTCGCCCAAGGTTTCCAATCGGTTTTAGAATAATGCCTACTCCATCAAGTAAATCGAAGAAGGTTTCTCTAAGCGCCTCATGACAGAGCCAAGTGCATAAACAGTCTAACCCACCATCATTTGGACTTGCTTGGGTTTTTTAAGTTAGCTGTAAAAAAAGCCAGGGTAACATGCAGAGGCTTTACCAAGCCAAGAGAATAGTCCACATACACTCCACCACCATTTTGCAGTATTCATTCACTCATTATAAACATCCTATGATCCAGCGACCATTGCCATCAAAGGATACTTCACTGCATAATCACCTAGACCCACAAGGAACTAAACCACAAGAAATCATACAGCCAATCTAGCAAAAACCAATGGTGACTTGAGCACGAGAGTAGTGTATTCATCCCAGCACGGCTTGCAACCAAGTCAACTGGCAACTTGAATGTGTAACCTCAGGACCTCTTAAGGTCCCACGATCAAGAAGAGTAACAACTTCCAGACGTAATAACACTCCTTCCATCATACCAGCACTGTGGCTGACAAACAGCATTCTAGCAACACATGACCACAGCAATAGAAATGTGAACCAACAGACAAAACAATAGTGGCATGTGACTGTTCCAAGTACACCATGAAGCAGATAGAAGAGTGCTACTGAAAAATTCAACAGACAAAGATCATTCCTAGGGGAAAGTAAGGACTTCTATTTAAAAAATTTAAGTTCCTTCCCCCACCATCCTGTGCATTTTTTAGGATATTCATTTCAATGTTCAGCATGAATGAGTAGGGTTAATGGGGATGAATCATGCCCAACAGTATCTGAGGAAGCTACACACACACACACACACACAAATTGATCCAACTGCAGCGTGCGTAGAATTTGCTGAAAAGTAAGGTCAGTTTGGTACCGATATCTCAGTATCTATTACATACATGGATCTCATCAACAAAGACAGATAAATATTACCTGCTAGCAAAATGCAAACCAGTACAACTAGCATTAGGCGCTCTGTAGTGATGCTGTGATTGTCCATGAAGACATCAAGCAGATAAACTGCTAGATGTACTGTCGTCAAAGAGAGTTTTAATTTCTCCACAGTACTACACATCCATTGAACCAGACCGATACGGAACTGGGCCTGAAACACCACAAAAAAAGATTGCGAACCATCATTTGAACAGCTGCACAGTGTTAAACTTGCAAAAGCAATCTAAGGCTCCTACCTGAGGAGACTGGTAGTGGAATTGCACTCGTTTTAGTTCTTTCTGGCGTAATGCAGCATGTATATCCTCTGCATACTCTGTATACCACCATGAATTCAGGGATGACATCTAAATGAACACAAAACTATCTTTTCATGAACAGTTACACTACCATTTCAATATACATTAATGCGATAGCAACAAATTAATCTCCTTAACTCACACAAATGAAACTATCATGACAGAGCACTGTCTAGGCATGTCATGTACCATGTTCTACGGAATTTCACAAAACACTGCCTGTGTCAATAGGTCCTACAAATAATACAGTAGTGTAAATGAAACTTTAAATAGTAAGATTAGCAGTGTGAATGAAACTGTAAATAGTCAGATAAGCAATTTAAATAGTCAAATTTAGTAATGTAAGTGAATTGGTGGATAGAAAAATAGACAGTGTAAACAATAATATAGACAGAAAAATAGGGTGTGTTAGCGAGGTAGTTGACAAATTAGACAAGATAGACAGTGTAAACGAGAATGTGGGACAGTAAAATTAGCAGTATCAGTGATGTGGTGAATCAGAAAATTGACAGTATAAGTGAAAAAGTAGACAGTGTAAATGAAAAAGTGGACAGTGTAAATGAAAAAGTGCACAATGTATATGAAAAAGTGGACAGTGTAGATGAAAAAGTGGACAGTGTAAATGAAAAAGAGGACAGTGTAAACGAAAAAGACGACAGTGTAAGTGAAAGAATGGACTGTGTCGAGGGTAAAATGGAAAAGGAAACGAGTGACTGACTAGAGTTTCTCCAGAGTCACGAAGTTGAACGCACTGCGACGAATACAAGACTATCGACCAGTGCAGCAGCAGCAGAAGACGGTGGTGGCGGGCGATAAGCAGACTGTCACTGCCAACACAACACTGCTCAAGCAGCTCATTGGTACTGGTTCCAGTTCACCATGTACCGGGGATCACTATTAAGCCCGCCCTCTACGATAATCAGACCATTCCGGCATCAATTCGAGATTGTCGTCACCCTGAATGCCTGGTTGGACGAGCAGCGGGCCTACTACCTGGCAGAAGTACTGAGGGGGCCCTGCATTGAGCATACTACAGTCACTGCCCGAGTGACACAGGCTAGAGTACGCCACTTTGGTATCAGCCCTGGAGATACGCTTCGGCGACAAGTACCTGCAACATGCCCAGCTGTAGAGATGCACACAGCGACCATGGGAGTCACTGCAAGAGATGTGGCAGGACTTCCTGCGGCTGGCCCACTTGTCACTGGAAGGATGTCCCAAGGATGCCCTAAATGTCACGCCATCTGGTTTTTCATAGATGCCATCAATGCGTAGATATCAGATTTTTGGTACGTCTGGCATCTCCATGCAGCATGCAAGAGACATTAGCGCGGGTGATGGAAGTAGAATCTGCAAAGAAGGAACCAGCTTTCCAGCATCTGATGCAGATAACTTCAATACATTACCAAGATTATGATGGCTGCATAGAAACCATCTTGGAGAAACTAAAGGCTGCCACCGAAGAAATAACCAACAAGACTTGGGTTATGAAGCTACATTCTCGTCCACCTAACCACAGTGGGTGCTGGAAGTGTGGCCAGACGGGACACCTAAAAGCACAGTGCCACCTAAACTACAGCATACAGCAAGATAATGATGATACTACAGAGGATATCTTACAGTGGCTGGAGTCAGCAGTGAGGAACCTCACGACGTGGGTAGGGGCAATGACTCTGACCCTGGGACAATGCTGACGCAGAGTGTTGGATGTGCAGGCAGTACGGGCATGTACAAGCTTAATGCCCACGGATGCAGAATGACGGCCCCTTCCGGAAAGAGAAACCAAGGTCAGAAGCACGTATTAATATCACGATTGACAAGATGGCCCAGAGATTTCTCAAAGTAGCAGTAGACCCCAGGAAATGCCCGAAGGTCGACAGATGTTGAGGACAGGGTTCCAGGTGCCTGAAAGAGTGCATGGGTCATCGTCTAGGAACAAAAGTTCAATGAGGTGGCAGCTTAGAGTCCCGCCAGAACGAACACCATTGAAGAAAGGGAAAGATCTGCGAAAACAATGAGAAAAATGTCGGGTAACTACGAGCTGCAGCTTATACAAGACAAGGCATACCCAGGAAGACAATAGCATAACATTCTGTAGCCTACGAGAAGTTATTCTCATTTGAATTCTGTTCAGTTCCTCCGTATTATGTGATGATGTCTATACTCAGGCGGGATTGTATCCTGTTTACTCCATGTGGTTTACCCTCCCCCCTCCCGTGTTTTACCATGGGTTTTGTCTTTTCAACGTCGAAGAGTAGAAAAGGATAAAGAGAGCGGGGGGAGTTGATATGTGCAGTCGCCCGAGGAGTGTGTGTGCTTGGACAATGTGTGAAGGGTTTCAAGTTCCTTCCATGAACTATAGTTATCTTCGTCCCTGCCGTGTGCGCTACCGTCCTTACGGCCCTCAGCTGTTTCCTTCTTTCCCCTATTCAAGTGTGCGCACGCACCATTCCCTTTTCCATTACCTCCTCCACTGCCTTCCTTCGCTATCTGTAGGGCGCAGCCGGCCAGTCGCTTGCGTAACTTAGGTGGGCTCGCATCGGTCCTTAGTTGTTGCTGGCTGGGATGATAAGTCAACTGCATCATTGGACATGAACTTTTCAGACAAGGGCAGGTAACCTCCCCCGACAGTTTCTATGAATTAATTGTAATCAATGCTATTTACCTTGACTTGTTTCCCATGTAAAAATAGAATTTAGTACAATACAGAAATTATTCAGAGTCAGAGTTTACTGAACGACAGCAGATCCTCGCCTGTAACCTGTGACGTCAGCTGTACCCACCTCCCCTTTCCCATTCTCCATTTGACTCCCAGTTACTGTTTTTGTATTGTACCGGAGAGCGATTTTGGGACCGCTCTTGGTACAATTTGAAGAAAGACAACTGGTATGGTTATGTTTTTCTCAGCAAACTGCTAACGGTGTTTCCCAACACAAGAGGTTCAGGGAGGGGCCATGTAGGATTCGGAAGAGATTAAGCAACATGACTTTTGAACTCTGTCGTCTGGAGTCATCAACAGTAACTATGATGGTCCACATTGAGAGGCTGGCACTTCAATAAGAACCGGAAATTAAGGGGTTTGTTCGGGATGAACAGACTTAAGGAGGGAGCACTGTAACGAGTCAGCGCTCTTGAGGATGTTGGGCTGGGCGGCCTGGCAGGCTGCGCTTCTTTCCCCTCCCCTACTTGTCACCTACAGCCCCAGCGTCGAGACAGCAGACTGCGCCACCTCCTCCTTCCCATCCCACTGCTTCGTTACCTCCAGCAATGCGATGAAGTCGTTGGACTACACTCCACCTCCTTTGCTCCATCTTCCCAACCCTGGCAACGTGGGACACTCTAAATACCAGCTCACTGCGAGCACAGAGGGAGTGATTGCGGCATTCAGCTGGTGAGTGTTCACGATGGACTTGGCAGCGAGGGACGAGATGGGATTGAGGAGAGGCTAAGGAAGTGTGGGTGACAGTAACACTCTTCAAGTAGTGTGAGTAAGAGTGAGAGTATACTAACAGGTTGAACTGTAGCTGTGCATTGTGAGACATTTCTAGATAGAACTTATGTGTTCGGATACCTGATTTGGGAGAGAGACGTTATTAATTAACACTAGAGCAGTAAATGAGGCTTTTAGGGAGATTCGGTAGAGAATTTCTATATTGCAAAACTTTAGTTTTATTATACAGCCTAGTGAAATTCCTCTGTTTACATAGTTTAAATATTTCTGAATAGTAATTTTACCAGAGACAGTGTCTAAGATGTGACTGGTGCATGGTGAGTTACTATGTCCATGAAATTTTCAACTATTTGTGTACATGTAACTGGCATTTATCTGTGAATGAACTTCACAATAGTACTAAGTTTAATATCAGTATATAATGTAATTTATTGTAATTATTATTGTTTCTACATACATACAGTCATATTCAATATTGTCAGTTACTAGGTGTCCAGTGTGAATTATATTTTGTGTATTGCTATGTCAGATGAATCCTTAAATTTGCTGCATTTAACTTATATTTTATGTATTGATCTATTGTATATATTTGACGAGTTCCACAACCTATGAGCAATGCTCTATTTGGGATCAAACAGAATGTATTTTAATAAATAAAAAATAAACTAAAGATGTATAAAATCTGTTCTTTGGATTTTAGAATTACTATTATTACATATTGATTTCACAAAATGCATTTGAAGCTATAAAAAAAAAAGCCATGATATGTTAGTATGAATGTGTATTTTTTCTTATAATGTATATATTACTGTATGTATGCATACAAAAGTATAAGAATCCAAGTATACGTGTATACATGTGTAAATGCTTGAATTAAATACATTCCAATTTATCAAATTTGTTGTAAAAAATCTAATGAGTTTTTTAACATTACTATTTTTATTACTTTTGCAAAATGCATTAAGTCTTTAAAAAAACATGATATTAGTTTGTAACTTCTATTTTTTAATGTATATAGTATATCTATATTTGTGCATCTTATGATTAGGTAGATGCAGTGGCTTGGTTACAGCTTGTATTTAAATGTGACTTGAATTTTTATGACATATTTAATTGACTTTTTGACTTTGTAAATACAAAAAATTTTATACTTCTAACTGTATTAATGTCTGACATGCCCTATATACTGTAACACATCGTATAGTCAAATGGATGAAAGTAACTAAATTTTTTGTAAGTTGGCACAATGGGCACACATAGAATAGTTTCATAAAAAAAAACTAGTTTACGAACAAACTGAAGCATTTCACGCGTGTGGTAGGTGGCTTCTTAAGCACAGTAAAAAAATAAATATTGTGGCTAAATAAGTTGATAAATATCTAACACTTATTTTTTTTACAGTTAAACTATAATCATTTCTTTAAACAATGTTACACTACTACAAATCTGAACTATGCACATGGTTATCAATGTCTCAAAGTACAAGATTTTTGTAGGTAAACATATAAGAGTGACTTTGTGTGTAAGTTAGAGGCTACAGTGCACTAGATAAGTAAACTTAAGGGACATATAAAACAGTGCAGCAAGTCTGGTGGAGAACAGAAGGGGGCTACAATCAATGCTTGGTAGTTTGGTCAGGGAGTGGAATTTGTTTGAAGAGGTGATGGTGCCATTGAGTGGGGGTGAGACAACTTATAAAGAGTTGAAAGGATGGTGTAACTACAAATATATAGGCCGTTCGGAATAAAGTGAACACTAAATATTTAACCTTTGAAAAATATCACTAGCTGTTACTACATATAATTCAACATTACCGATAGTCACCTTACTGCTTGTATGGTTGGCAACAAAATAACACAACATAGTTCCGTGTTTATTCGTATTTAAATACAATAATACCGAAACAAAATCAACCGACAGCGATATAAATGTATTTTACATAATTAATAAACTTATTTTATATCAAACTATATATGTACCTCTCGACTGCACAATTCATCTTAGACGCGCAAACATAAAGTGACGTGTCCAGAGAAGTTAGACTTTCCCCGTCGTTAGCTGCTACACGCGGAAAGATACGAATTGGCTGGAAATAGTTCTTTAGCAGGGCTTTTTCGAGTGCTCACTTTATTCCGAACTGCCTATATCTAGATATACAACATGATCTAAAAATATTAGAAGAAAGGCTGGCATTGAATAAGCTTTCGATAAATGTTCAAAAAACTAACTATATTATATTTCATAAACCTGGTTTTCAATTTCCTGTTAATGACCTGGAACTATTATTTAATAATGAACAAATTAAGAGAGCAACTGTTGTTAAATTTTTAGGCATTTTTTTAGACCAACAGTTGTCTTGGTCCTATCACATTAATCATATTATCAAAAAAATTGTACCTTTTATAGGTGTTTTCTTTAGATTAAGAGAGATTTTGCCATCATATGCATTAAGATTAATACATTTGTCATTAATACATAGTCAACTTTCATATATGTTACCTATTGTCGTCGTACCAGGCCACAGCCCAGGTGGAGTTGCGCCTGGTAGCGACAGTTGTTCGCAGAGTGTGTCAGTGGCAGGTGTGCGCTAGTTGGTAATGGCAGATGTATGGTACTTTGGTGTGTGTGGTGGATCAGTGACGGCGGCAGGGCGTGTGTGAACTTGACACCGACGTGCGACACCTGCCATCCTGGCCGCAGCACGGCCATCTGCCAGTGCAGGACACATGGCTTCGCCGCCCCCTCCCTCTACCAGAGCACGAAGAAGGCAGTCTGGAAGCAGCGGCCGCGACGGACGGAACAAGAGAAACATGGTACGTTTCGGGACTCTGATTCGTCCAGCGAGAATTACGTAACGTGCGTGTGCAACTATCCGGCCCAATGTTCTACTTTGTTTTGCCATTTGGAACTGGCTCACTTAAGGCCCTAGGGTATGGGGCTGTGGACCGCCCCATAAGTGTAGTTTTCTCCAGGTCCTCCCTGCTTTCCACGATACGCATCTGTTTCGACTCGCCAGGTGAGAGAGGGGCACGCCGGCACAAACAGTCTCGTGTTCCCGGCTACACGCTTAACCGGGTGGCGCCCAGAGCATTCTAACGCAGCTCCGTTTCTACCTCACTCTCACTGGACACGGCGTCACTATATGGGGTTATTCAAATCAGAAAAATTTATCTAGTTTACGTACACTGCAAAACAGGGCAATAAAGGCTATGTATGTATAAGTTTCCACCTCATATTCATACTAAGACTATATATGAAATATCAAAAACCCAATCATTAGATAATTTAAAGAATGTCTTAACATGTTTATTTATATATAAGTTAATACATGGATTAAACCATAGTAATTAAAAAATCACCTAGATAATATGGACATACATAATCATAGTACCAGAAATGTAAACTTTTCACATTTATGTTCCACGAAATATGGTGTGTGCGGTATCAATAATTCTATGATTAAATGTTATAACAATGTTCCCAGTACGTATAAAAAATTATTTAAAATCATTCTATAGGACCCCATATATGACAAAATCATAGGGGTGTAGAACTTGTCAGAAAAACATAGGTTAACATATATTATTTACATCTTATACATAACAGGAAATTACAACTTACAAATATACTATAGCTGTACATTCCATATGGTAATTTGAATTCTGGCTCACTGAATTTACAATATACAAATAAAAATTTGATAAAAATACAGTTCAAAAGCACAATGATCTGGAGTTAGTCCATTTGCAATTAAAATTAATATTAATATATAACAACAGACATAAAATGTTGTGTTAAATAATAATATATAAATAAAGATACATTACAA
>PNEQ01105705.1:0-20593 GCA_003012365.1 Medauroidea extradentata | reverse complement strand
GTGGGTGTTCTTAGCAACCCTTAAATAGCTGCCCATTTACAAATTACTGTTATTAGACAAATATAGTTAAAAGAAAATAAAACAAATGAATATAAATGAACTGATGGTTCATTTATTTTCCAGTCGGCTGCATTGCAAAGAATTATAGAGCTGGCTGGGACTTGGTAGCTGGAAATAGTGATGACACCAGTCACCTTCCATTGAAGTGGAAAACCTGAAAATATGGTGCTCCCTCGTTGATCCTCAGCTACTGAAGCCTCACATTAGCTCCACCGCAACGTCTCTGGCATCGTGATTGCAAAATCATCGCCGAAAATACTGGAACTATCTTTAACATGTCCGTTCACTACAGCATTATTTATGCAACAGTTCAGCTATATATTCTGAGCGTTTCTCAGAATCAGTTTCTCCTAGCCCAAAGTCTTAGTGTATGGCGCACTCTATACCACACTTCACTACTATTAAAAAAAATTATCTTAAAAATGAATATATAACACAATTCCCGTCTAACATACCTACTGAAAAAAAAACAAGGCTTGACATAAATAAAACAGTCGAGTAGGTCTCTTTACATAACTGACTGAGTTAACCTGGGGTTCTGTGCTATGTCACACAACATAATAAATGACACTCACATCTAGACGAAACAAAAATTAATCGAAATTATTATAAAAATGAACAGGTTCAATGCTGCTCTTCTGTCAATTTACGAAATGCTTAGCAGCGTAAATATCCAGCAATGGAACACGCACTTCAAACAAAACTTTACGGAACGATTAACAAACTGAAAAAAAGAAACAATGCAATTTTAAGAGTTAAGAGAGTAAATATATTGTAACTTAAGCCTTACAGCGACATATTCAAAATAATGTATGTAAACTTTCTTAGCCATTACTTAGCCTGTATATAACAAATCGCAAGGGAATCAAATCACAGTAACACATATTACGTCATATATTAAATTCACAAATATTACGTGCCAACGCCGTTTATATACTGAAATATTTTAATTGTTTAAATATTTTTCTTTCTGAGGATGGTAATATATTATGCCTGATAAAAAAAAAACAAATTATCTCGAAATTCTATCCTGCACACCATATTCTCCTTTCTGTTATTCGGTGAATCACACAATTTTATGCTTAACAATATATTTTCTGGAAACAGTAAGGCGATATTGTTTTTTCCTTTTGCTCGCAATGTTCAGTTAAATACAAACCTGAATTAATTAAATAGCTGATAGTAATACTTTTAAACCCTAAATGGAATACCAGTTAATTCTTTTTTTTTGTCAGATATGAAAATATTTTTGCCCTACCTGTATATACAAAAAAGAGTCATTTTTATGATTTTTTCATAACGCCAGTTATAAGCACTGTTAACACTAAAAAACTATGAAAGCGAACACGTTTTGTACGTGAATCCTTGTACCAAATGAATTCAGGTAATATCTGGTATTTAGCTCTGAATGTATATTCCCACACCGTCCCACCTTAAGAGCGCTCTGCACCGATAAATTCATAGTTTTTATAACTGTATCAAACACTGTGTAACTCTTACATTCTGTATATATATATATATATATATATATATATATATATATATATATATATATAGAGAGAGAGAGAGAGAGAGAGAGAGAGAGAGGCCTATAGAGAGAGAGAGGCCTATAGAGAGAGAGAGAGAGAAAGAGGGCGGATTAGTTACTCGGGAATATGCAAAAAGGGAGGAATGTTCAATAATTATTTAATGCTTACAATTTTGACGTAAAATTACAAATGTGTATGTAATTCTGTAACTCAATACATTTGCCTTAATTCCAAATTATTTCAATTGTATTGTTTGAACAGTTGGGTTTTGAGTGAGTAGACAAAATAGTCAAGACGCTAATTTGACATAATCATGTACAAAAACTATGGAAAGTAATAAAAATTATTTAGTGAAAAATAGACAGTGTATGATACACGTACAAAATGTTTAGGAATACAGAAGTGAAATAGATGGTAGGTAGGGACCCCTGTTTTTCGCGAAAGAATTTTGCCCCACTTTGTTTCAGTGCCTTACGTGCACATCTGCAGTTCTGCTTCGTGGTCAGTGATTGGATATTTTCACTTTCACGAGCCTTGGGATTCTACCGGCAAATCGCAGACACGTGGTGTTGAAGGAACGTTATTGTAATTGGCTCAGTCAAATGAGATACGGCTCTTCATATAGACACGCTGCCAATAATCACGAAGCAGAATTGCAGATGTGCACGTATGGCACTGAAACAAACTGAGGCAAAATTCTTTTCGCGAATAACAGGGGTCCCTAATGGTAGGCCATCGAAATCAGCCACACACGCCAGCAAAATGTCTTCCCTGGCCAGCAACATAGCGGAAACACCTACTGGCAATCAGCGGGAGGCAGCTGCTCTGATAATCGTCGGCCAGGCCAATAGGAAACCTGCCGTAACATGTAGGAGCCAAACAGACACGGGGTTGGGATCAACAGTCTGGGGCAGCCAATAAGCGGTGATGCTCGCCAATACCAAATCAGCCGCCACGTGATTTCGTATCTGTATTAATATTTAGTCTGTGCCACTGCATACCTAAACACATCAGTAGAGACATGCGAAATTCCCATTATTTCCTGACAGCTGACTAGACTCGAAATTACAATAGACTCACTCGACGTCTCCCGCTGGCCGATATTGTCGTGACTTGCCGCGGAGAATGCTTACACGGTAGAGAGGCCAATCTCTGTAAAGACACATGACTAGAGCTAGGAATATTTCGCGAGTTCAACGACCAACATGCTAGAATCCAATATCCTGTGTATACCGAAGCCCTACTATTCGTCCATTACCTCCTACTCATTCAGACAGCAGACAATGAACAAATAGACGGAGCTTGAGTATGCATAGGACATTGGATTATAGTCTGCAGGTCATTGAACTCGGGAGGGTTTTCTTAGCCCTACACATGACAATACATAAAAGTTCGTGGCCAATTGAATCGCAGATTATGCTCTGTTATGTGTAGGAATTTGAAGTTTAGTCTGCTGCCAAATGATAACGCGAATTTTACATGTCTCTACACATCAGGTTAGTCAGTGTAAAGAGTTTACGATGCATGTCAATCAGACTGTTTGGAATGTCCGTGGGCGTGGTTAACCCGACCTCAAGTTCTCGACGTCGTGCCGGGAGGTAGGTGTCGCCCCCTCCACGATTGCGCGCAGCCGTGACGTCACAGAAGGACGCCTCGCGTCGAGGCGGCGCGAGCCAATCCACGCACTTGATGGGAGGGAGGCCTGTTTTTTCCTCACCCCGGCCACCTCACCTCCCCCGGTGGCTGGCAGTTTGCGGTCGGCCAACCCCGACCGCAACTCCGCCCACTACGAGACCGCCGCGCCGACCGCAAAGACGATGCGCGGCGGTAGACGTCTTCTGGACGCCTCCTGCGCACCCGCCCGCCCACCTCGGCGTCTGCGTCCACCAGGTGCCCGGGCTACGGTGCGTCGCGAACCTCCGCGACTCTCGTCAGCGTCGCATATCTACGAGATTCACTAATATACCTCGATAACTTCTCTAGGCGTCAAAATATAATCTTCATTCCCGATGGTTTTCTTTCGTTATTAGTAGACATAGTAGATAATATAAGTCATATTTCGTGTCACCGTAGGGACCTGTACGTCATATGTAACGCAACTGGGCTTTACACAGGGGCGGGTCGTGGGTTGTTACCAGGTAGGGCTGCAGTTGACAAGAACTGTACAGGATTGTGCGCTGGTTGACTCTACAGCCACTGACACGCTGATGTGCAGGTGCCCCATACTACTGAGTGATCACACAAGATCTAGTAGCGAGCAAATATTTCATGGTCGTTGGTCTACGGCGCGCTCATCAATAGTGTATAGTTCCGACTATCTGCAGTCCCACCTGGCAACAACCTTTGTCAAAGAACCATTCCAGCTTTCGCCTGGAGTTATATCGGAACACCACAGAAAACCTAAAACAGGATAACCGGAGCTTGGGTTCGAACACTGGTCCTCTCGAATGCGCATCCAAATTGTTACCGTTGTGCCACCTCGCTCAGTGCGTGGTTTCTTCATGGGTGTAGTTATACAGAGTGTTGTCAAATTGCATGTCAATATTTTGGGGAACTGTCGTCACGTATAAGTCTTCAGGAACAAAAAAAAAAGTTATATGGTCATAGGTCCGAAATCGCTCAGTCACTGTACCACAGTTTACAATACGTGACATACGATTCATAGGTTTATATTAATTTTCTCATTTATTCCTAGTGTTTACGGGTTAGTGACATAGCGGAGTGTACAATATACAGGACTGTTGTAACGACATTGTACAGCAACATTATCCATATTGACCTAGGAACTATACTTTATGTATTGCGAACTGAATTGGAGAAATTGTGCGTTTTCAGACCTGTGATCGCATAATAATTTTTGTTCCTGTAAATGTGAGAATTGTTTTCGCAAAATATTGACATGCAATTTGACAAGACCCTGTACAACTGTTTAAAGACGAATCACATTTATTCTGTAGCGGCACACCAGAATTATAATTGGCCTAGTCAGGTGGAGACGCGCGAATAAACAGTTTCAGACATGTTACACTGAATTCTAGCGAACAGGGAACTCCTCCCGCAAATAATCAGTTTGCCTTATTGTTAATGTAAAAAAAAATATCGTACTAGAAGGGTAACAGGTGGACCAGAGTATAAAACCCCGAGCAGACCAATGACTGGACATCCATAATCAGGGGCCGCGGTGGCCGAATGGTCAGACCATTCGTCTCCCACCAAGGCCATCAGGGTTCGATTCCCAGCGGGGTCGGTCCCCGTATTTTTGCATATGGGAATCGTGCCGGACGATGCCGTCGGTCAGCGAGTTTCCTCGGAGATCTCCTGTTTCCCTCACCCTTTCATTCATTCCGGTACTGCTCCATAATCACCCCATGTCACCCCACACCAGCGCTGAAGACCTCGATGTTAAGCGCTGACCAAAATCTCTCACTCACGCCATAGTCATCTACTTTCCTCAAAGTATGACTTGAACTGAGGCGGTACAATGGATAGACACCGGGATGGTGGGATAGGGAGAAACGGGAGTTCTCTAAGAAAGCCCGTAGAACCAGCGGCTACGTCCAGCACGATTCTCACATGTGAAATTTGGGAAACAGACCCCGCCGGACATCGAGCCCGGATCGCCTTGGTGGAAGGCGAGTATTTTTACCATTGCGCCAACCGTGACTCCGTTGTTGGTGTGTCTCCATTTGACCGGGGCAATGATAACGCTGGTGAGCACCTATTGAATGTTTGTTTTTCGTCTTCAAGAAGCCAAGCCAATGATATAGCCTATTGTTTTCTATAACACACCACCATTCGTGATTTTCTAATACCTCAACGAATAACAAACATGCGAAATCACAACAGCTGAGGTAATAAGCATAGTGGTGAAGAGTAATTCACCATTTAGCATCCGAAGAGGCCGGACTGGGGGTTGTCGAGTTATGAATATCCGATAGCTATATAGATAGTCGAAAATCGCATGAATTTTTCGTTCTACCATATTTTACCTAATAAGAGCCTCGACTTTGTCGCGGAAAAATTTTTGCACCATTTTGTTCCAATGCCTTACGTGCACATAACAGTTCTGCATCATTGCTATTGGCAGCGTGTATTTGTATAGAATGGTCTCTCATTTGACTGCACCAATCAGAGTAAGAGAATCGTGGCACCATACGTCTGTGATTTGCCAGTCGAAACCCAAGATAAGTGTGAGTTAAACATCCTATCACTGACCATGAGGTAGAGCTACAGATGTGTACAGACACTGAAGCCAATTGACGCAAAAATCTTTACGCCATAAAATCGTGGCTATTTACACAATGGACACCTCAAGCGAATTTCAATGAGAACACCCACACTACGTGCATATAAAAGTAATTCGATGTGTGTTGAAAATTTTTTATTTGACGTCGATTTGAGGTAACTACAGCTACTTAAATTTTGCGCTTTTAAAACGCCCGCGGAAACGTGCAGTGACGTCACAAGCCATAGTACACACGGAGCCTTGACAAGCTAGCTGACTGCTCTCGCACTCCGGCGGATTGCCAGACTACGCTTGGTCAAAAAGAAACTATTTTTAGGTCCGTTACGGTGGTTCGTTTGGTTATACGTATGTAGTCAATCATAAAATGTAACAAATTTTATATTTCAAATGTATTTGAGTCGGAGGTTTTATAAAAGTTTAGTGTTACGCACATTGTTATATCGCACAATATCAGAGCAATATCCGGGCACTGTAATATGCAATAATACATTAAATAAACATGTTTACTGACTCTAACCATTACTTAATATAATTATTTAAAACCCATAGGTAGAGACATACAAAATTCGGGTTATATTTGGTAGCAGACTGAACTTCACTTTCCTATACATAACATAACATAATCTGCAATTCAATTGGCAACAAACTTTTATGTGTTGTCATTTACGTGTGTTACGTCTTTACACAGATTGGCCACTCTACAGTGTAAGCATTATCCGCGGCAAGTCACGGCAATATCGGCCAGCGGGAGACGTCGAACAAGCCTATAGTCACTTGGATTCTAGCCAACTGCCAGAAAATAACGCGAATTTTGCATGTCTCTACCCATAGGCTATATTTACTTTACAGTAGAATCACACTAACCCCAAATATAATATTGTTTCTCAGATTTTGCACGGAACCGTCGATATTTAATCCAAATTAAATATGTTGTATAATCAATAGTATTTTGTATTTCATTACGGATGTTGGGATCACATGCAATACATAAATGTATACAGCAAAGAATACTTCTCGGCAATTTGTGTGGTTTTGGTTTAGCGTACCGCAAAAAAAATATTTATGTTGTATAACTGTGTAGCATAAGCCTACTGCTGTACTATTTACCACTAATGAAGTGTTCATTACGTAATATGTGAAGTAACGAGTGATTGAACACGCACAAAATAAACACATTTAACCTAAATGCAAGCTTAACCATATATGACCTATTAATTTAATGTAGGTACACTATCCTACTAGATCACATAAAAAAAATCAATTTAGCTATTCTCATTCAATTTAAATCGCTGTTTCTTCAGTGCAAATTTGCCATTTCCGACATCGTATTAATATGGTTGCGAAAATGGAAAATAGAGAGTTTAAAAAAATTAATAAAACATTTTTGTATTAGACGCTTGTAAAACTATCCAATTGTATTATTTAAAAAATACATGACGTACGTGGATTTTGAACCCGGATCTTTAAAAATAGTAGCCAAGTACCGTAACGCTACACTTTATCCACTTTTTTTTAATTATAATTTTTATTATTTTTTTAACAAAAATACTTGGTGCAGCGGTGATGCGGAAGCTTCCGCTCAACCAACTGAGCCATGGGGGGGCCGGCCCGCTGAGTGCTGGCCGTTATGGCTTGTGACGTGGACCAATCAAAATATATTTTCGATCGCCTGCTGCTTCCCCGAACTTTGCTTGCTTTCTATTCCTAAACTATAGTGTTTATAAGATTTTTTTTGGTGTTTTGATATTTCTTCATTGTTAACAATATGGCATACATTTTAACTTTTTTAAAATTTCATTCAAGGGGTCCATGTGGCGGCCTACGGCTGGTATGAGTGAGGGATTGCTGTGTAGTTGTTTTGAGGTAAATCTCATACATTAAATGGATGGTGTTATGCATAAACAGACAAAATGCCGATTTTTAGTTATCAGTAAAACATGCTATGCGTTTTTCAGATTTGAAACAGTCTTACGAAAGGTATTTTAATCCTATATAGTTAATATTCATGACAACACGGTATATTATTGAAATACTTTTTGTAAGGCGGTTTCAAAGCAGAAAATTATTTTATACGTAACTTATTATTGGCATGTTTATGTATGACACCGTACAAATAGGGTCGTATCATAGTTATCATTGGCTCAGTCAGGTGGAGATACGCTAATAACAGAAACTGAACATCGCCTATGAATAAATTATATTGAAGCGTAGTGAACAGTTAAACTCTCCCGCGATAAATCACAATCCCCAACACATAACGTCAACAATGCACAGGTTCTTGACTGTAGAACCTCGTACAGTTATAACTGAGCAGTGCGCTTAAATAAACGATGCCGTAGCGTCTCGGTTATCTTAGTGGCTAGAGTACTCATATGCTACTTGGGGGACCCGGGTTTGCTTCCCGGCGGAGTCGACACCCTGGCTAGTGGGTCCCCCATAATGCAGCACAGCGGATTGTATTCTGGCTTACAGAGGACAGTTGGATTCTCAAGCCGGCTGTGTACCTACGAGCAGCTTACATGTCCCAACTAGGGGCTTGCCTCAGTGGCACAGCGCAGTTATGACTCAAGGCTAACAGCATTAGCTCCGACTATACATTAGAGCATGCAACAGTTGTGCTTCAAAGGTCTAAGTGTATAACTTGAGAATTCTTACATGACCTCTTGTACGCTGACTGGCTGGGGAGTGTGCCAGCCTCTAACAGTCTAATGCTCGGCAGACAACCCAATGTTGTGTACAGTCGTTGTATAGGACTACGAAACTTGAAACATGCCATGTTACGCCCACTGTTGCCTCTGTGAACTGATATCGTGGGTTGGCGATGTCACGGAAGAGCGACACCTGAGGAATCATCTTTCTCTCATGTGAAAACTCAGATGTATGTTATTTTGTTGGTGTTCTGGATATCAACGTTGTGTAGGATTGATCTTGGGTCGTACTCGGAGTAGCAGCAAAAAAAAAATACTCCTGCTAGGAGTTGATATAAATTGATACTTCGGTTGTATGGTCCAAGATTTTCATGAGAGGTCTCGTACGTCATAGTACAGTCATTAAATCGCCACCAGTGACACGGCAATGACCATATTTGTGTGTTCGGGAAGACATGAAGCCTTGGTGCTTTAAAAGTATAGTTGGTCTGGTCCGCCTAGTGAAAGGACTCGCCATTATGTTATTTCGTAGAGTGAGGATAAGCCTCAACGTCAAGTGAGCTTACCACTTTGGACTGTTGACTGGCGAGGTGATAACTCTTAACACACATCGCGATAAGAACGGGCGTATCTCTTTCTATCTGTCACTTTTAACTGCTGTTGTGCTTATCTTTAGAACAAAGAACTGTCTGTAGTCTGGGAGGTTGACGAGCTCAGCATCGTCAACTGGTGAGTCAAGAGCGAACTCAATTAATACCTCTAATTGTGTCTCCTTTAATAAGCAGTACAGGGTGGCAGTTTTGCCACGTCGCTGAAACCAGTTAACTTATCAAAAAACTCGGAATCTATCGGACGTTAGCCTACTTTTTCTCGGTGCGAATCCTCGGCTTACTCCCGGTTCCTCCGTCCTTAAAATTTAGCAGCTTCTTCATTGTTGTACTTCACTTCATGACATCAGTCAAGGTTCGTAGACTCTCGGGATGCGATAACGTGCCCTCGAGTATCTCCACAACACTACATTAATTCTTTTATAAAGACACTACTGCGTAATTTCGCTGCTGAAATAAACAGTCAGCTCTGTACCCACATCATTCAATGAGTAGAGGCATGCAAATTTCGCGATATTATTTGATGATACGGTAGAACTGAATGACTTGTTACTGAAAAAAAATGGTGTAAATTTACACATACAGATGTTCGATATTTTTACGTTTTTGTACGTGTAATTACGGAAAACAACGGCAGTAGGTGTCACAAATGTTACTACGAATAAAAAAATACGTACACATATTTGGTTAAAAACACAAATGTATGGAAGTATTTACAAGAAAACTGATTTACAATTACACTTCTCAATGTACGTGTAGAAAATACACTAGCAAATAATTATAATATTAAACGTAATTTTGCGTATTATCACCACACTGTATTTATATAAATACACTGACGTCATTGTAAAAAGGCATGTTCAGAGCGCAGTTTTGAAATCCCAAAAATACTTATATTTGTAAATTAAAATTGTTCGTAAAATAAAGTGTAAAGTTTCGTGTGTGGTCCACGCTACTAAAAACTACACTAATATTGCTCGAAATGTATTTCATAACCGGTAAAAAATTGATCAGAAAATCATCACACTTTTCTCGCTCTGACATACTGATAAATTTTGAAGTAAATTCCAAGTTGTATTTACTACGATGAGGTGTTTGCACGAACCCATTCAGTTCAAAGTACAGATTTTCAGTAAAAGTGTGTAAAGCCAGTTGCCATGGCTGTAAATCCCAGTCTTATAATCTTAAATTAAATACGCTAATATAAAAAAGTATTTTCATTGAACAATGCATCTGTATTAATTAGCATGTACTACACGTATTTTATACTGTCGTTTCTTTCACTTTGAAATGTAATAATTGACAGCTGTAATTTTCTGCAAATGTGCTTTTCCAAGAGAAATTGTTTTGTTTACAAATGTCGAAAAATGTAAATTTATATAACTCATTTGTTATGTTGTAAATTTGTTTGGTAGTTGAACCACCCTGCAAATATTAGCTGTTTTTAAGTAAGACATTTATATTGCTCTGTGGTTTAAGAATAGCTAAGTTCTCAAATATTTTACGAAGTCATAACTTCCCTATCCGTCGGTGAAGTTTTTGTAATTTTACATTTACGTATTACTAGGGACTGGAAAATTTCGCGAATTCAATAACCTGTATGCTAGAATCCATTATACCACGCATACTGGAGCCCCGATTATTTGTCCACCAGCTGCTACTCAGTGGATCAACAGACAATGAACGAATAGTCGGGGCTTGAGCCTACAGGTCATTGAATTCACGAAATTTTCCAGTCCCTACTTTTACTTGCAACATGATTTTTCTGTAAGTTAGTTGACATAGTATAAAAGCTTGATTTTTGCACAGTTACTAGGACGTGCAATAAATAAGTTGCATAATTCAACAAAATTACGTAAATCAAGAAAGAGAAAAGTAGTTTTTCTCCCCTATAAATTGGTAAATAGTATGCTGAAATATTACCAGTCAGTGTCAAAAAACATTAAATTAATATTTCCGCGTCGTATACTTCTGAATGGATCCCACGACGTGAACGTCTCCAGTCAAAAGTTACCGGTGGTCGAATGGTTACGGTCGTGGGCTGCTGACCGGAAGGTTACAAGTTCGAATCCTCCACGGGGTGGAAATAAACGCAGAAGGCCAACACGTTGACGTAAGTTACGATGTACTTAGGACAGTAAACATTACGATTAATCAACCTAAATCATGCTGTGGGAGTAGATATTTTTTTATTTGCGCCAGTAGAAACATATCCATAGTCATGAAAGAATAATATTGGTTTTTCAATGCAAGTTTTTTCCCTTGAAGTACGTATTATTTAACACGACATTGTGTTAAAATGCACGTATCTTGGCATTGTTATTTTACATATATTTATTGTGTTTTTACCGTGACATAATGGTAAAAACACACGGACATAAGTATTGTAAAATTACTCCAACATTGGAGGAGATTCGTGTTGCCACCAACATTTGTGTAAAATTCCATAATTTTGTTTACAATTTACTCGCCCGAACACACGAGGAGACATCATTGGATCCGGGCTTTGTTTTCTTCGTGTTCACTTGTTACAAGATAGTACGCGTTTTACAGTTGACATAACATTGTTTGAAATATTTCAGGCGTGTCACACGTAGGCCTCAACAGATGTCAGGAGAGCGCACACGTTAACTACGAGCTTAGTCTACTGTCAGATAATAACCCGATATGTGCAGGTCTCAACCGATGAGTAATCACTGTAGGGCCATGAACTTTTCGCGGAAAGAATTTTGCCCCAGTTTGTTTCAGTGCCTTACGTCCACATCTGTACTTCTGCTTCACAGTCAGTGATTGGACGTATTAACTCTCACGTGTCTTGTGGTTCTTCCCGCAAATCACAGACGCGTGATGTTGCAGTAACTTTTTTTGTCGTTGGCAGAGTCAAATGGGAAACGTCACTTAAAAAGTAAACATGCTGCCTACAACAATGAAGCAGAGATGCAGATGTGCACACAAGACACTGAAACAAACAGGGGCAAAATTATGTTCGCGAAAAGTTCAAGGCCCTATTATTCAGCCACTCTTCACCAACCACCACTTGAGTGACGGCTGCCATGAATATATTAACAGTTCAGGAGATAAAACGACGTGTGATACGGTACAAATGTTTCGTTCAAGTTATGCTGGAAGCGTCTACGATAAACTCTAAGTGAACCTTCATGCTTGCAGATGTAAAGGTTTACCTATGGCGATGCTACGAACACCATTAATCGTACATCCCAAGCGAAGAGTCACAAGGAACTGCGAATACACAACACAAAAAAGGTTTAGAGCAGTCAAGAGTAATTATATGCTATTGTTTATGACTAAACAAGTGTTTATCCCTTACACCAAATATTTTAATGTCACGTAGGTTAAGTTCTTTCAAGAAAAGGAACAGTCCAGTAAAACGTGCGTTTTGCTACAACAACAAAGGAATATTCGACGCGTTTCGTATATTGATCGTGTAACAAAGAAAGAGTTGTATTAAATATATTCTTGTTTCGCAATAAACGAATATAATACAGTTGATTGCACCAAATATTTTTATGTGCAACAATATTTTTAACACTCACTACACATTATCGATGCCGTCACTTGTATTAAATATTGACAGGTTGCAACGTGTAACGATATATCATTCGTTTACGTGTCGCAATGCGAAAAGTTCGTATTCAGCTACATGATACGAATGTGTCAAACGATACTTGTTGCAAAGCGGAATGTTCGAGAATGATTTGTACTAAATTTAATTGTTTGTAGGTAACGCAAAAACAAGCACTTGTTGTCAGCGACCGTAAGAGCGGACGTGACACCATGCATATTTGCTGGGGCAAAAGCATTAGTGCTCATATTCTAATGCACCAGTCCTGGTTGACAGGATAACAAGGATTAAGTGGGCGACAGGTATCTAGGAGCATGTCCTAGTTAAAATCGTGTGGAAAATGGCTCAACTTCACAACACATGTTCGAAGTGATGTCTAACTCCCAGGTAAGTGTTGTACGCATGTCAAGGAATAGTGAGAAAACTTGTAGGCTATCTTATTTCTACACGAACTAACATTGGTGGCTTGCGAACGCCAGAGACAAAGACCCGTCACGAGCAAAACACAATAATAATCACTCATATATTTCGTCATATCTGATAAGTTGCATATACAATTAAAACATAGCGATCTATTTTTGTGCTGACCCAAGAAAACACAGCAGTGGAACGTTAAGAGTTAGTAGCCCTGGCGCGTGAGCCGTGATGTAGCGTGGTATGGAAAGTATATTTTCTTATGCAACTATTAAACATATTTCTAATGCGTTTATCTACGGAAAGAAGACACACTCCAAACTCTCTCTATGGTTTATTCCGTCCGCAATTGGCTTGGTGAAGGGGAGGGGGGTTGGGTGTTAACCCCCCTCCCCCAGAGCCTATTGGAGGTAAAAGTCAGAAAAAAATCTACAATGAACAGGCGGGCTGTTTAAGTTTATTTTAAATGAAAATGTTTCAAGAAATTTGTCTTTTGAATTTGAAAAGATATCAATTATATTCTGTTTCTATTTTATTTATGCAATAAACAAAAATGATGTGTATATATGTATATATATATATGTTTATAATTTTTTTTTTGCTAGACAGCAAAACCCCTCCCCCCAGCAAACCCCGCTCCCCCCAAACCAAATTCTGGCTCTGCCACGGTGATAACTAAGAACATGATTTCCAAGCTCCTTGAAAGTGCTAAAAATGACTTTTTCACGATGCTGCAGCTGAGAAAATAACAACCGTAATCAGGAAACCAAATCATAGAAACCTGCACTGGACATTACCACACACTTTCCACAGATAATATAATAGGGTCACAACTTGAAGTCCTATTGAAGAAGGGTTTCTACGAATACACTTTACGCTAGTTTAGACCTTCAAGCCCAAAGGCGATGAGGTGTTTGACGGACGTGTTCTGTTCGACTTATCGCCTTCCCCGTATCCGTGCCTAGAACGTAAAAAAAAGCTAGCGTCCACTTACGCTTAACACATCCCTTAGATTTATAGATTTAGCAGTTGGCTACTTATGAGTCAGGGGCACATTACAATATACTGAAGCCTACGCTGTGAACCAATTCACATTTGTTGCTACAAATGTCGTGTGACTTATAATATCATGTATAGCCTGGTATTGCCTGGCGATTAGAAATATTTATTTTTAGTTGCAATAAATGTTTTATAATGTACTTAACTGTTTACGAATTTATAACAACTAAACAAGTGTGTTGAGGAGCATTGCACAGATCGTTTGTAAATTGTTATCTATTAAAAAACCAGTTGACGTGACTTTACGGTGTTTATATACGAATAGCGGTAAAAGAGTAACCTATCTAACTCTTAAGCTGAATTGCTGTGTGGTCGAGAAAGATCATTTTTACAAGATATCAAACCTATTACAAATATCTTAAGCTTCTAATATAAAACAAAAATTTCATTCTTTAGAAACAGTAAAAATTTTATAAATGCTATGTCACAGCTCTCCAACATGGTACATATAATCGTTATCGAACTGGTTTATCTAAAAATGTAACAGTCTATTACAAATGTTAACTTAAATTCCAGGTTTATGTGTAAAAATCATTACTAAGAGAGTCCACAACTTTTTTACAGTTGTAGGCCTACAGCCACGAAATATGTCTCCGTCAGAATCGAGCAAGTCAAGAGTGTTTACTGACAGTTACAGTAAATTGTGACAATTGTATAAATACTAGCAAAAGGGTTTTAATGTATTTTATTGCTGTCGACGATCTCAATGCTGATTTGCTGCGAGGTTATATGAAATTAAACTATGTTTTTTGACTTCTATGTCTGTAAAGTTTCGTGCAGTTTCGGCTATCTACTGCCAAGTCCTTTAAGCAGAGCTGGTTGCAGAACCCACGTCCCGCTTTATTGTCAAAGAGTCGGGACACATTTGTTTTCGTTCTCCCGTGAAGAATGGAGTTCTGCTCTTAGAATCCAATATTCATTAATTACTAATGGTTTTCCACTCGTGTATTCTGGAATAGTTTATACTTATTTAATCGGTCAAACCACTGGAAGGCCTATCAGTGAACATTAACTGATTCGTTTTTAAAATATGCTGTCTTGACAGAAAAAGAAAAAAAAAACTAATTTCGCGTGTTTTTTGCAGATTAGATTTGACGAAAATTGCTTAGTCCGTAACCAGTGAGAAATCACCGGTAATCAGTGGATGTTCACTGCTTCCTATTTGTAATACAAAGTATTTCCTTGTCTGTGTATGCCAAACAAAAAACCACTGTTTTTTCGTAAGCGCAACTTCTGATCGCTTAAGAGTAGCATCTAAACACTTACAGTTGTTTACATGTTTTAGATGTTTATAAACAGGATGTTGCAAAATAGTACGTGAGTATCTTGCTGAAAGGAACAGAAATCGATATATGGAGATTGGTTCCAAAGAACACAATTTTTACTACACACGTCCCATTGCTACGTAAATGACACGTGATTCTACTCGGTCCTACAAAATGTAAATGTGTTTTGTGAAATTTAATTGTTAGTGCGGCACGTCTAGTGTGTGCCTGCTTAAAACAGCTACGATGGCATTACACATCATCGTGCTCCAGCAGCCTGCACGCTATAAACCGAATCTCATGTAATACATTGTGAACTATGGAGCAGAAAAGGTGCGCTTTCGGACTTACGTCCATGCATCGTATTATATTCCTTTAGATGCGAGGAATGTTTCCCCAAAATACTGACACGATTTTGCAACAACCTGAATAAAAAAAAAAAAGGTTTAGTTTTCAACTAAATGATTGAGAGAATGTTTTCCCAGAGAACGAATTCCTGTAGCGTAGGGCAGATCCAGGTTTTCGCTAGTTGGCATATTGCAGTTCGATGCCGGTGGTCAGCGGGTTTTCTCGAGGATATTCCGTTTTCCCCTTCCCTTAGTTCCAACGCTACATCATACTCACTTCAAATACAACTCACCAGCGTTGAAAACCTCGCTCTTAAGGGCATTGTTTGCAACGGAGCTCGGCAAAGATAATGATAGTGGTTGATGTGAGAAATTATATTTAGTGGGACGCAGTCACCTATCAAGATATGGCTTCAACATAAAGAACATTTACTGAATTGAGAAGATGATAATATTGCTACAGTGATTAAAATAAGGATGTGATATTTTTTTATGTTTCCGTTGTATTTTTAGAAACATCTTTAAATATCCTCTAGTCCCGTAAGATACTTGCCAGAGATACCTCGTGTTATAAATCAGTAGAAAAATAAAATAAAAAATTAATACAAATGTTACTAAAATTACATATTTTCGGATAAATATATTTATTGCCAAAAAATATATATATATTATTTAATACGGAAAAAACCTTCAATATTTTTTTGGCAAACACTTTTAAAAACCCTTACACTGAATGGACTAGCAAAGTGGCCCACACCAAGACGAACAAATGTGTCAGGGATGGAAAACATACAGGTTTAACAGATATTCAGCTCAATTAATATAATTTAACATAAAATTTCCTATTGAAGCTCCCACTGTACGTCCAGGGCAGGAAGTGCCCTTATGCAATGCCAAAATTTCCAGCAATTTCTTGCGCAGGAATAAGACATACTAAACGACTATCTAGAAACTCAACACTACCCTGTTTATGTTTGTGAAGTATACGATAAAGATTCCTTTTCAGTTTTACAGCCAAATTTCTAATAAATTCGAATATTATATTAATTATGTTAATTTGTGTACGAATCCCTTTCAAGAGATTGAATACGCCGTTTTCAGCTCAGTAAAGCGTGATTACCTTAGCCTCAAAATAGCTAGATATACAGATTGGGGACTTCGAAGTGTAAGCTTCCTCGATGTCTGCACATTCAGACTAAAAATACTATCTCGCTAGGTGGCTGTGTGATATGTTGTCGTTTATCAGAAAGTGTGTGTGCGACCGTGCGCTTTTTTCTGTTCTCTGCGGGTTTTTCCACGTTCGTTAGTTGTTACTTCCGTAGCTATTCCACTGCAGACTATGGGCGGTTCGGGATAAAGTGAGCGCTCAAAAAAACCCTGCTAAAGCTTTATTTTCAGCCAATTCGTATCTTTCCGCACGTAACGGCTAACGACAGGAAATGTCTAACTTCTCAGGACACATCACTTGATGTTTGCGCTTGTAAAATGAATCGTGCAATCAGTGGTAATCTGTATAGTTTGATAAAATATATTTTGTTTAATACATAAATTACAGTCCTCTTGATTTCGGTTGATTCTGTTTCAGTACTCTTGCATTTAAATAGGAACGTACACGGAACAATATTGAGTTATTTCGCTGCCAACGAAACAAGCAGCAAGGCAAGTAGGCTATAGTTAATGTTGATTTGTATGCAGTAACGGCTAGTGATATTTTTCGACGGTAATATTTTTAAGCTCATTTAATTCCCAACGACTTATATATCACGATTCTTGAGGGGCATCCTACCTGTGTTTGAAATGAGTTGCAGCGAGTTGCTGTTGTTCGATTTGAGGGGGTTCTAGTGCATTAAATGTTATTTTTAAAAATATTTTTACCGAATATTAAGCCTATTTATTTGTAGACGATACTTGCGAGTACAGTTTCCTCTAACGGAACAATTTTAGCTCGCATAGTTTTCCCATAACGGTGCGCCAAAGTCCAAACGAGCATGTTACACTGCCACGCAAGTATAGTGAAAACCAGTTGACTTACTTAAACGAAATAATTCACAGTGTAATAACATGCTACGTGCTACGTAACTAAATATTAGAAAAACTCACAGTGAATAATTTTCGTATTTTAAAATAATCGATTAATTTGCAACTTTTTCCTTGTATTTTAGCTGTTTTTTTTTATAGATTCAAAATGATACGTTGTAGGTTTATGAATGTTAGATCACGTAACCCGTTGCATGATTTTCACTGGTAATTAGTTTAAGTAAGTCAGTTATTTTTCACTATTTGCATGATAGCGTAAAGATCACGTAACCCGTTGCATGCTTTTCACTGGTAATTAGTTTATTAGAGTAAGTCAGTTATTTTTCACTATTTGCATGCATGATAGCGTAAAGATCACGTAACCCGCTGCATGCTTTTCAATGGTAATTAGTTTATTAGAGTAAGTCAGATATTTTTCACTATTTGCATGCATGATAGCGTAAAGATCACGTATGCCGTTGCATGCTTTTCACTGGTAATTAGTTTATTAGAGTAAGTCAGTTATTTTTCAATATTTTCATGATAGCGTAAAGATCACGTAACCCGTTGCATGCTTTTCAATGGTAATTAGTTTATTAGAGTAAGTCAGTTATTTTTCACTATTTGCATGCATGATAGCGTAAAGATCACGTAACCCATTGCATGATTTTCACTGGTAATTAGTTTATTAGAGTAAGTCAGTTATTTTTCAATATTTTCATGATAGCGTAAAGTGCAAATTTTTTACTTTGATGCACCATTGCGAGCAGTCTATGCGAGCTAAAATTATTTCCTGACAGTAAATTGTCATCATAAGTACTGACTACAAAGTTAACTATTTTTCATGAAATTATAAAACTACCATAATTTTATATCACTTGAACACCCTTAAGACTAAAGTAATTAACTTGTAGTAAGTTAGTGGTATCTACCAAAATATGACATTTCAAACTATGTCATTACAATCTTTATTTTTACCTTTACAAGGGAAATCATTGAAAACCCAGGGGCCAAATAATTTCGTTTAAAACTACAAAGCTGTACATAGAAAAAACAACGTTTATGTTGGTGTAATTTTCAACTTGTAATTAGGAAAAATAAATGTTTAAATATTTATTTTACTCTAATCATGACAGTGAAATTGTTAATTAAATAAGTTTCAAACATTTAACTTTTTATGCAATCATTTGAGAAAAAAATTGTGGACGCACCACGACTCGTACTGGACAATTCGCTTAAATACCACGCTGGTTGCCCTAGACCACATTGATTTAGGCATACATATTGTTTGTTCTTCCTTTGCTAGTATACATTCAATGTACAGTTCAATGACAATATTTTCATTATTTTGAAGCAAGCAATTAAAATAAATACTAATTTAATTCTATAAAAATGCTCTCCAGTGGAAGTTATTTGTATATAACTCATTAATTTCCGACAAACGTGTGATTTTGGTAGAAGACTTCAAATTTTTCATAGTTATTTTTTGCAAAGAAAACCCTTGTAGTTTTGAAAACAAATAATTTCAGAAGAATATTTTAGTACATTAAAAATGTTTCGTAAAACTACAGAGAAATGCCGTGTAATGTTTGCAGTGTAAGTATTAAAATTCAGCACGCTTATTAGAAATGTGAATTTCAGAGCCTCTTAAGTTTGCGACAATACCAAGCGGATTCAAAAAACAAGAAGATAGAAACATTGGTTAGACTTTTACACAGTGCATCCGACAAATAAAACTAATAATTATGCACCGCATGCAATCCAATAATAAAATTGCATTAGACCAGTAGAAGGCCTGCTGCGTACAGTTAGGACCGTGAACTTTTCGCGAAAACAGTTTTGCCCCAGTTTGTTTCAGTGTTTTACGTGAACACTGGCGTCTCTGCTTCATGGTTATTTGCAGCTTGTAGAGGCGTCATGTTTTGACTTTTCCAGTCAAAACAAGTTTGCTGCGTCACCACACGTCTTTAATTTGCGTGTAGAACACCAAGCGTCGTGAGAGAATATCCAGTCACTGACAATGAAGTAGAACTGCAGATGTGCAGTTCGTGGCACGGAAGCAAACAAGGTCAAAATTATTATTTCGCGAAAATTTCGTGGACAAAGTAATACGGAACATCTTACGTAGGTCAGCGGCACTTACAACATTACAGCAGTTTTTGTGCCTTACAATGTAAAACGCAACCTTTCCATGAAGTTACCTAACGGAAATGATAAACTGTTGCTATTGGCAGGGATGGAGAGAGAATTGTGACAACAGAAAGAGGAGAAATGTGGCTTCGCGCAGATAAGACCAGCAGGTTAAATAACGTGCTTTCCTACCTGCACTTCATATGCGTTACAGTGAGTTACGGCTGTTCTTTTAATTTTTTACGAAGCTATTTAACCCGCAATATAGTATTTGTGATTATATATGTATATATAGATATATATACACATATATACATACATACACACATACGATAATAACACACACTATTAACTATGGCGCTAAGGTTTCTAAAATTCGGCACATTTATTAGAAACATTATTTTCTGGCCCCTCAAAACAGCCAAAAATGGCTATTTCAGACTGCCGTATTTCGAAAATCGTAGCTATTGAAACAAACCTTAGACTTTGATATGATCTTTGAAAGAACTGTGCAATGGGGGTGCATGACTGGATTTGTTTGTATGGACATACTCCATTGCGAAATAAATGACCGTCACAAGAAAACTAAAAGTAAAAATAAAACAAGAAAACATAAATAAGCAGAGTATGCTTTAGTCATCAGGATACATACACAACTTGAAATTCCAAAACTGGAATCTGGTCAGAT